>CAAKHC010000048.1:0-16513 GCA_901007825.1 Macroramphosus scolopax
TCGGTGCGAGCGAGCGGTGAGAAAGAGTTGTGAAATCATTTCAAAAACATCCTCCACTTTGAATGCATTACTTTAGAAAAGGCTTCACATTTAAATGCTGTGTGTGTGTGTGCGTGTGTGTGTGGGTGTGAAGCAGCTGTGACAGGCACTCCAAGAACACAAGAACAATTCTTTACAAGCAAATAAAATCAAACAGTTAAATCTACACGTCTCCCAAATGCCTTAAAAAATATCTACAGAAGATACAGTCAACACTTGGCATGACTCACAATCAAACACTTAACATACATATCCTAACTCAGAGGTAACAGCAGAGCGGTTTGACCTCAGTGTTCATTCAAGCATAAAAGAAAATGCGCAACGGGAGATATGAAACACGCACGCATGAGACAAACCAACACAAAATAACCAAACCGCCTGCTGTCTTCCAGGATTATCTGTTCTCCATTGAGCTAAATAAAGAAATTTGATACTGTTGAAGATCCACTTCATCTCCTCCTCCTGCAGAAGTTACATGTATACACACATCACAGTATTTCAAAGACCACTTTGATACGGCAGTGACACTATTAGGAGGATCTGGGTTGAGCAGAAGTTTCTCCGCAAGGAGACAGCGAGGCTTTAGGTTGTAATGCAGTTGATGACATTTTTACAGATCTAAACAACTGCAGATTAAAATACTACGTGTTTCTGTTTGCGCTGAGATAGTCAGGCTTTTGAAACGACATTCTGTTGCAATTGTGTATGTAATTGATGGTGCTAAAAGGTGTTTGTGCCAAGGGGGCACCAACAGTACGAAACAAGAGTGTGTTTTGATTGTGTGAGCATATACATGTGGGAGAGTTACAGTACGCGGGACAGACTGCAGCCAAACTGTGCACACACATTTACAAGATCAACTGTATATACATGTGTCAAATGTATAAATTCTTTGTACATCTGTGTGTGATTGAGTGTATAATCAATATAATCAATCCATGTGTAGTGGTGTTACTCTGTGGTTAGTCGTCAGATGATCCTGTGGTGAAGAGGACCCTCTGGTCGGTTCTGGCGAGCTTGGCTGGGGGCTCCAGAGACTCTTCTCCTAACACTGCTCCATCTGAGGGAAGGGATAGCTCCTGACCATCATCATCACTCTCCTCCTCCTCTTCTTCTTCCTCTTCTGAGACAGACAAGAGTAAAGACGTTTCTTACTAAATGCACGGAACGCGACCGTAGTTAGTCTGAGGTGCATCACAAACAGTATAATTACCTTTGTCAGGATCAAGCAGGTTTAGACCCCGTCCTAAACTGGCAAACTAATAGCAAAAGAAGAATGTGTTACTATTAGTGTATATGGCTTTTATATATTTGTTATATATAGATTTGTGTGTTACCTCTCCCATGACAGCAATCGGGGTCTCTCCTTTAGCCTGGGCTACTCTGTGCTCTATCAGGTAGTACATGTACTCATCATACAGCAGGCGGATCAGGTGAAAAGAACCAAAACTGGCTGCACTTCGCAGGGTCAGGTCCCTAATCACCATGGAACTGGAGACAAGAGATGGTAGAGAGTCAGACATTGTGCTGCATATTCTTAAACTCCATCAATTATTCTCGAAACACCAAGTACACTGTGCTTGTCAGTACTTCAAAAGTACAAAGAAACTTGATTAGTTATATGATTAATGATTCTTTTCAATACAGCTGAAAATGTGGAATTAAACTGATACTGAGCTATAGTTCTGGCGGTCTTACCACATCAAGATATTAAACTGTGGTGAGGATCTCAAGATAACTGATTCTGTTTTGTGATTTTTAAAGTGGTTAGTCATACCAGCCAAAACTGAACATGCAGCAAAGACGGAGTTCAGATACTGTGTATTCTGAAATATTTTGTGTTTAAAAAAAAGAACAGGAAAACATTGTCAGGAAGAAAGACTGGGAAACTACACCACAAATGGTTACATTTTATGATTAAGCTGCAAATGGTTTTGATCCACAATCCATTGCTAGGTCCATACATTTCAATTCAATTCAAAATGCTGCTGTCCAAACACACCTGTAAAAGGACCACTTAAGCAGGAAGAGCTTGGCAGCCTTAGGGAAGGTAGGGCTATGTTGGTAGGGCTTTAGGACCTGGGAGACCACACCATCTAACCAGGCAGCCCATTGCTCCAGGGAGTTCTGCTGCTGGAGGGTCAGCTTAAAGTCCTGCTCCAGACGCTGTACAACACGGTCTTCACACCGACACACCCATGAAGCCTGCTCCTGCAAAGAGAGGACAGGGTTAGACCCATATATCCGTGATAGGCAGTCACACTTGTCATTAGTTGTACCATTTATGCGCAGCAGGACATTTAAGGGTTCTTGTGTACCACTTTATCTGCCAAATTAGACACATATACAATACATCTAACAGCTCTATTAAATCTGCATCTAACCACATGCTCCTATCTCCCTGTATGAAAGGAGAAAGAGACCGAATTTTGAAGAAAAAATGTATTAACCACAGAGTACCTGAAATAGAGAGCTTGCTCTTAATGGACTATATAAAAAGCTACCTTTAAAGAATTAAGAGAGTAAACTAACCTGAACGTTCGCAAAGTCCACACGGTTGAGGTCAGAGAGCATCTGGTTGATCTGGGCTGTGTTCTGGAGGACAGCGCGGGCCGCCTGGGCGAGGTGGTTCAGACTGGTGTAGCGACGCAATGTCTGGGCAAATGCATTTGCTGACGTTACCTGAGAGATTGCAGGGAGAAAATTATGGTGTATGAGGTTTGATGTGCATAAATGCAAATACCTGTACAAAAAACACAACATACTAAGGTTGTAAGAGCATTTATGTACAACTGTATCCTGGGCCTTAATGGGGAAAGAGATATGTTATTCATTACAGTTTACAGACTTACTATTATTCGTCAACATCACTTTACACTGTCACTGAGATAATCAACACAGCCAAGATCACAAATAAAGGAAGTTGTGATGAGGCTTAAAAAACAAGCTGGCTGAGAAAAAACATTCTATTAAGTGCCAGTTCCTATAGGGGGAGTATACCTTTATGCGGACCATTTCCTCAGGGATGTTCATCATAGCATTGGTCAGCCAGCTCTCCAGGCTTTTGGCAAAATTTCGGATGGCTTGAGTTAAGGCACCTGAGGGCAAAGGGATAAGGGGATCAGACAAACTAATACTGGTTATTTAGAATAAGTCCTCCTATCCCCTGAGCATGAACTAAGAGAAATGATTATCAAACACCTGATTAATACAGTTAAATTCCTCCTGGAAAACTATATTCCTTGGCCATGAATCACATCAACAAATTTGCCATGAGGTTTTAACATTGGGCAACGATAATCAAGGACATACTAAATATTACAGACATCAGTGTGGCGGGAAAGAGGAAATAATAATTCATAGTAAGTATCAATGTCGTTCAAACAAAGGAACTGAAACCGAAATGGAAAAAAATGAAGAACAAACATGGTTTAAATATCAGTGAGTCCGTTCTCAGAGCAGAGCAGCAGGAGTGCAATAAGGTAAACCTGTGTGTTTTCTCACTAAAGAGCCACTCCATCAGTCCAAATGTTTCAAATACAGAAAAGAAAACTGTAGAAATTTGGAATCAATCATTTGTTCATGTGAAAGGCCATTCAATAATCAGCTTCAGTTGGCCCTGAGGTTTTTTTTCAAGGGTATTTGTTGTCACAATAAACCATAGGTAAGGACAAATATACTTTAAGGGCAACTTGGATCATTTTGACACTATTGAGAACGAGTTAAATGGATAAACTTTGTCGTCAAAACAGTTTAATCCAAAGGAGTACTTTATTTTTTGCTGCATTTGATGTAAAAAATGTGTTGCGTGATATTTTGTTTTGCGCATATTTCTCCCTGCACAGATATTGGTGTCTCACTACATAATCATATTTCTTGAAATTCCTTACTGGGGATAGGCCTGAGGACATCAGGGATGAGGATCTCCACCAGGGCCTGGTACAAGCTGTTGTCACAATCACGGCTCCAGCGCAGCACTGGGTCATACTTGCACAGCATCACCAGGCAGGACTTCGGGAGGCGCTTCTCCGACTCATCATGACTGACAAGAGCGGGGTTTAGATTATATACATTATGTATAAAACAGCACTTTGACTACAAAAGCAGATTTTGAAATGTTTGATTTTTAAGCTCAACCACTCACACAGCCAATGTGGCATCTCCAGCCTGACTCTGGCTGAACCTCCAGAAAGTCTTCCATAGGGTCTCCACCAGGGTAAACTGGAGGTTGACCATTACGTCCAGTATGGCCTGACAGAACACACAGAAAACATCTCATACATACATCAGTAAGGTCATACAGATTATTAAGGGACTAAAACGTGAAATCAAACAAGATCATTAGGCAATGCCATTACTTTAAACATTCTTCTGCAAAAGAAATCCTCCTCTGTGAGTATTATCTTACCCTAAAGGTCATAGTTGATTCATTCTTATTCAAAGTAGTCCTCCACTGTCCGTCTGACAACTCCAATAGTAAACTTCAAAAATACTGAATAGGTTTCAGCCATCCAACCACTGTCCTGTCATTTGCTTACCTCACAGTGTTCTCTGTACAGCAGCTGAAAGCTCTTTATGTGATCAAGCTCGATGCCCTCAGGTAAAGACTTCCCCTCCAGGTCAATGTCTGGGAACTCTGGGAGTGCTCTGGATGCATCTGGAGACAGGACACAATATATGGATACTCCAAAAAAAAAACACATTAAAAGCAGGTTTGGGCCGTAAATTATTATTTCAGAATGATGTCATCATCCAAGAAGATAATGATTTATCCTTAACATGACTCGCATTACTGTGATAATAAAGCCCTTGTTTTGGTATCTGTTCACTGCTAATAAAACAAGGAACCCACCAAGGAACTGCTGGTACTGCTGAACTTGGGTGCTGATGTCCACATGCCCTGACCCTTGTTGCTGTTGCTGCTGCTGGCCTACTCCTGATGCTGTCCCATTGGTCATTCCCTCTACTTTATGCACAGGCTTCAACCTGTTAAGAACAGAGATCAAATACTTAAAACAACACATTCAAGTTTACTTAAAGTTAATGAAGGTAAACAAAGAAATACCAGTCAGTCTGATTACAAGGCCAGAATGTGCCTGGAACTATCAGATTATTTCAAATAACATACAGATGAATGGAAAATAACAAATATAGTGATACATTTTAGACAGTTGTTGTGAGTGTGTGTAGGGTTTATGTGTTTACCTCTGTTTCTGTGAAAAGGGCTGCTGCCTCATGGCCAGATGTTGCTGGTCTTCCATTAGACGGAGAAGAGAAGAGCCTGCCTTGATCCTCAGCCCGTAGTAGTGGTATTTGGAATTACCCCTGTCAGGAAAAGATGAAACACACTGTTGAATAAAATGTTATATTTCTGCTGTTTGTGTCTTCCATTTATAGCAGAGAAAAAAAGAGGGTGATAGAGGTGTTGTCCAGGTAAACTCCCAATAAATTATCTCAATACAGAACCATTTGAAAGTAATATACAGCGTATACTACACTATGCTACATTATTTAACTAAACCCATTCAACCAAATATTCCTGAAAAGTCAAACTTGCTCGCTCTTTCCTCTGCCGTCAAGCTCACTCACCCACACACAAGCTGTTTGTCTTCATCTCTACCCACATGTCTTCCTACACACTCTGAAGAGCTCTACAGATTTTCCAAGGAAGATATCTACTTTTCTTCTTTAGGAAACAGTCATGTACACTACTTGAGATCCACATGCATATGGATCATATGTTAACAGAGGTTGTCTATTGAGATGAATGTTCCACACAGTTCTGTACCGTTTAAGTGCATCACTGTGGTTTGCAAAGGGAGTAAATGTTGTCGTCATACCTCTCTCTCTGTCTGACTGCTCTCTTTGAGATGTCAAGTTGATATATAACAATTTGAGCACACAAGAGCATGTCAGCAAAAAATGAACAGACATAAAAATACAATGAATAAAAAATCACCATATTTTCAGCAAATGCGTTTTAAGGGAAGTTGTGTATGAAAGGTGCAGGAGTTGTGTGTATTTATTTTTTTACCTGAGTTCAATGATCCATCTTACCGTGTGCCCAGGCGTCGTGTACGTAGCCCCATGAACACAGATCTAATGAGTTTCCCGAAAGAGGCAGCATTAACAGGCTCTAGTTTCTGCTCCTGGCAGTGCAGCAGATAGTGGCAGTAGAGGGTGGAACGTGGCAGACTCACTCCTTCAGCTGTCTCATAGTTGTCCAGCAACCACTGTACCTGGCACGCAGGTAATGCAAAAAGAAGAGACTGGTGCAATTAGCAAGGCAAATATATTACATAGATATATGCACACTCTGTGTACAAATACACTGCAAACATAGCTTAATACACACTACCTGCACACACATTTCTCTTTTGAATAAAGTATACGGTGACATCTATTCTTATTTACTGTATTTGGATCATTCAGGAATGAAAACACAAATACACTTGTGTGCGTGCCGTGGCATACAACTTTGGTAGGCAATGGATTAATGACTTGGAATACTGATGGGATGTCTGCCACACATAGGTTGGCTACATTACCATATGGGGTTCAATAAGATGAATTTGGGATGCAAAATGGTGTCGGGGAATTTCAGGCAACTTAAAAATGTCCCTCATCACATGCACTGTAATGATATGATGATGATGAGGTCATGGTTTTGTTTTCTTTGAGTTGGAGATCACATTTAAGGCTTCAAAGCTTTCATCGTGATCAATGCAAAAACAAAGTATTATTATATTCCAAATCTCGACGTTTGTATTTTGCTTTTGCTTCCCAGTTGACAAAACTAAACTATGACGTCATCAGTGTGCGACAACCAAATGGCTGTGCGGATGAAGAAAAAACAAAAGGAAATCCCTGCGCTTGGCGCCTCTGCATACCTTCTTGTCTGCCGACGGCACGCTGCTCTCCTCGCCCTCTGTAATACTCACAGTGGCTGGGGAGGTGCGGGCGGTGTGTGAGTAGTTCTGACTGTTACCAGCTGCCCCTCCGCTGCTGTTGCCCAGCATGTAACCCCCCTGGATCACATAACTTCCTGTGGCACCACCATTAGTGCCTGCCCCATCCCCTGCCCCATTGGCAGTCCCACCTGTGGAAACGACTGTGGCCCCTCCTCCTGCTGCACTGCTGGGCTGGGCTACAAACATGGACACACCCCCTGTTGTGCCAGCAGTCACAGAGACAGTTAGAGGTGTACCAGGGGTGGAAGCCTGTGAGCCTGAGGTTGGCTGACCTTCATAATACTGGGCAGCTGTTGTCTGAGTGTACAGGGCTGTGTCAGTATAAGGGAAGGCGCTGGAACGACTGGACAAGAGATGGAAAGACGTGTTAGAAAAAGACTCTATTAGTTAAATTTGAGATTGTGATAGAAAATTATAGTTTGACAGTTTTATTCTAACATAGTGCTGGTGGTGTAGTTGGTCTCTCCTCCTTCCACATACTGAACTTGATTGGTGTACACATGCTGCACTGGCACTGGTGTGAGCTGCTGCTGCACCAAAGGACACACAAACACACACATAAATCCGATAAATCCGTGACCCTATTTAGACCAAATTAACTGTTTCATTATCTGAAAATCCTGAGAAATTTCACATAGATAGATCTTTTCTAGTTAAAGCATAAATGTCTTACTTACAAACAGATTCGCTGCCCTCTTAATTCTATAAAATCAGTCTACCTTGTGTCCATGACCTACTTGGTTGAACGTGGTTGTTGAGGGCAGTGACTGATCAGGACCTGAGCTGGTGTCTGCTGCTGAGCCTTGCTCCCCATGCATTAGGAACAGGCAAAGTGACTGAAGGAGGTCCGAGGAGGACAAAAGGGGTGTACCAAAGTAGTTTCCAATGTAGACTGCTGGTGTTATCTGATGATTCCATTCTTCTAGATTACTATCTATTAATAATGCTGTCATCTCTGCGCTAGTGAGGAGCTGGAAGCCATTAAAGGTTCAACCACAGATAAAATTATCTGACTAAAACTAAGCCAGAATGTGAACAAGTTATAAAGTTTTGGATGTGTGAGAGGTCAGAGGTCATCTTCTTTTGTAATGGAAGCTGACCTGATGACCTGTGTGTATGTTTGTATTTAACAAATGTGTGTTGGTCATTAACAGGACAAATGGATGTCTATAAGGATATCACATTTGACCAACATGACCTCTAGTGTAATTGCATAAATGTGTGTGTTTCCCTTACCTCCGGGCTGATATGAACAGGCTGTAGACTGGTGACACTGAGCTGAGTGCCAGGTTCTGTCTTTGCTATCTGAGAAGTGGCCTGCACCACTGATCTCTGATTAGATGAAAAACATACAAAACAGGGAAGTTTTAGGAGTTAAGGAAAACATTGTTTCACGTAGTGCTTTTATATCTGTGTATATTTTACCTGCTGGGCTGTCTGGACCTGCTGAACAACCTGCGTGGGAACCCCTGTCTGCACCACAGATGGAGGGGGACTAGAGTCTGACAAACTGTCATTTGAGTGAAGTGAGCCCTCTGAAGGACAAAGAATAACATAAGTACCTCATTATTACACAATGATTAGGTGATCGCTGTTGAATTATACTCCCCCAAACATTATCAATTAGTATAACAATGAAGGTTCATCAAACCCAGAACTTCAGCCTCTGTGCTTTATTGTAAATCTGGGTCAATAATTTACAAGTATCTATATTTTTTAATTTAAATGTTCCATGTAACATGGTAGGTACGAAGTTATACACATCTGTGACACATAGGATTACAAAAGACTGTTGAGTATATCCAGGGAATGCTTTTGACTGAGCATACATGGGAAAAGCAGAGCGGGTAGAGTGCTTAGAGAATTAGAGCCATACGCCAGTGGCATATAATTATTTCTGGTGTTCAGCTCTTACCTGTGACTGTAACAACAATATACTGAGGAGCACTTTGTCCATTTCCAGACTGTGTCGGGGAGCCCTGGATTTCTGCAGTCACATATTGGGTCTGAGCTGGCTGGGCCTGTGTTGTGGACTGGGTTTGACTACCAGCGGCAGGCTTCTGAGTGGTGATGGAAGCAGTTTGTTCAGTGGGTGTAGCTTGGCCAGTGGGTGTGACAACAGTGGAGGTGGGAACAGTCGTCTGAATCTCAGCCAGAAACTGAGGGGCATTTACCGGGCTAGAGCTGGCATTAGGCTGCCCCGATGTGACAGTAACACCAGCCCCTTGGGGTTGGGCTGTCGGCTGGATCTCAACTTCGTAGCCTGAGGTGGCCATTACATGAGCTGGGAATCACCCTGGGGAAAAGAATCATGTTACATCTTGAAAAATGTTATGGATACATACATTAGGGGTTTGTAATTGATGCTAGTATTGTTGAAATGAAGGTAGATACACATCCGCATTTTGGAAAAAATAGCAAAACCAAGCTATTCAGTCAATCTTTATATAACTGCATATACTCTATACAAGGTATTTATGAAGAAAATTAACATGACTTCCTGGCAGTTTTTCTTATTTTACAAAACTTCTACAGGCCTGGAAATTGCTATTTCAAATTGCATGACTTTTCCAGCTTTTTGTGACTATAAAAACCCTGTAAAATGTAATTTATTCTAAATTAGACTGTCTTCGTTGTCTCTCTAGTTGGGACTTAATATAAACACTTTGTTTGAATTGGTAGGTCAACAACTCATATTTACAGTAGACATTTAGAGTAATTCTGCTTTCCTATTTGTTGCCTGGGAAATAGTTGTTTCTGTAAGCCAAACAGATGTAGCTGATGTGGGGACATGGGGTAGGAGAATTGCTGAGAACAAGCATTTCGGTGTCTCATTACCTGTAATTTGATCACACAGCCCAAGACCTCTCCCTTATACAGTTTTGCCTCTAGCCTAAGCTGGCAAAGTCCTGTACCAGTGTAACAACAACAGTGCAATGCATTATGTTACTTTGCTTTGTGTTACACACATTCATGAGAACACCTGACCGAAATTGGTGACATTGTGTTACAGAATATCCTAAGTATAAAACGTTCAATCTTGCCTGACTGCTTGACTTTTGTGTCGTCACCTAACAGTGTTTTAAATTAAATAAAATTATTTTTACTCTAATTGTTGTTTGACACATCTTAATTAAATATGAGCTACAAAAGCACCTGCAAAAACGCTCCCTTTGCCACGCCCCTTAAATATTCAACGTCCGCCACCTAGCTAGCTTGACTATCCATTTAACACTTCGACCGCAAATGATTTTTCCAGTCATGCCCCTGTCTCAACACAAAACCAAAACAGACTAAATGGTTTACGCTTCACTTTAAACTCGACTATTCTAATTTGGCCTCCCTTTGTGTAGTTAAAATTCTGTATCCATTGACTTTTGTGCTGAGTCGGTGTTGGGTCTGGTTACTGGTAAAAGCGAAATGTTTAATAGCAACAGCCCACACGTAAAATACTGACGAGAGTCCGATAACTCGTTGCCTTCGCAGCAGGCGGTAGCAAGCATCAGTCTGACGTGACAGAACTGATGCTAAGTATCTAGCTAACTGGTCTCTAACGTTTCAACAACCGCCATTTTGTTACCTTTTGCATTTGACATCGCCATAACAACGGTCTGCCTGAGTATGCATCTATGGCTGCGTCGTCATGGCAGGCACAATTCAGTGTCTCTTGACAGAGCAGTGTACTCAGACTACCCCACTGAATAAACGCAGCCGACCTGTTATCGGTACAACGGCTAGCTTGCAGGCTATTGCTGGAAGGCAGTTGCCAGTTATGGCTACTGCAACAAGGGTAAAAAGCAACAGCACAGTTCAATTGAAGCATTAATGGACGTAAAATATCTCTAATGTTGTAAGAGCTTCACCTCTGGTTCCAAGTGTGTATTTCCCACCGGTAAAATATCTTCTTTTATGTTTATGGAAGATTCAGTTGTTGTTGTTGTTGATTCTCGTTGCTGGGTTCTTGTCGCCAGGGCTACCGTGGCTATGGCGCTTCGTCCTCACCAGGGCAACTGTTGCTACCCACCAGCTCCCTTCTCGCCCCCCCTTCGTGCATCTGATTGGCTGAGTACTGCCAAATTATCTTAAAGTGACAGGACTAGCACATTTTTTTTACTACAAAGCCTTCCACGCCCATTTTTGGAAAATCTCTTTTACCGCAAATGATGTAGTGCAAGTAACGTAAACATGCTAATATTACTGTCTGTTAAAATATATGACAGTTTTGTAGCAACTAAATTATACAGTCTGTCAGTCTTGAGTAGTTACAATCCCAAATCCACGACCTATATTTACTGTATGTTTAATGATGATAATATTCATCCACTGCACTTGCGGATACATAGCCAGAAACCGTATTCAGTGAATGGCCTAAACATGTTACAGTATGAATTTAGGGTCTGTTTCCCTTATCATTATACTCATGGAGGATTTATTTCACAAATATGTCAATGATATACTGTACATACTGCTCCAGTGCCAGCACTGAGGTCATTGTTCTCTATTGTTTTACTCTTGTTTGTCATCACTTTTGTATAACTTAAAACACAGTAGCCTACAGATGTGTACATTATATATTTGTCTTGCTTGAATTTTACTTTACGGATGTGTGAAAAGACCAGTTATCAACTCTGCTGGCCCTGGATAACCAGTTTTCAATATCCTGACCTAAAGTGACATTAAGGGCCATTTTGTCCTGACAATGTTGACTTGATGGCTACGGCTTTGCTTACAGGCAAAATTGATATCATATCATCAAAATTGATTATTAAGAAAAATTATATATAGGACTTTTGTATCTACTTTATTATTTGGATGTACTATGTCCATTGTTCATGTGCTACATATTTATACTTTAGGGTTGGTAGAATTTTGATATTGCTCCTGTGACCTCAACAGACCACTTTTGTGAAACACTCTCAATGAATGCCAGGATAGTACCTTGCTAAAATGCCATTTAGTTTGCTTGTTATTGTCACATTAATTAGAAATGCATCATCCCCATTGTGATTTCCTAAATGAGTGACCTTTGACTATGTGGATACACAGATAAAATTTGTTTTATTTTTGTCTGACTCATGATAAGACTTCTATGTTATCAGACTTTGAAAATGTCACTGGCTCTGTCTCAGTCCTCCCGGTTCACCTTTTGGCAAAGAGATGAGGGAATTAGCAATTTTAAAGAGAAAAGGAGAATAATACACGTGCAGACGCTACAAAGGGTCATTCGTGAATTAAAAATGTCAAAACTGATGTAAATAATTGCAATTTGTTACAAAATCCTAAATACACCCCTAAAGTGGTGGGAGTGAGTGTCAGATTTTATCCGGGGAATTCATAGCAACCTGCATAATTAGATCTGAAAGGTTCACTGCATTTGTCTGGTAATGTAATTTCACCATGTTTTCATAAATTTTACTTTTGAAAGAAATAACCTTCCCAATGCACCTCTTCTTGAAGAACTCAAAATGTTTCATTATTTGTTGATTGTCCCTTAGCTACTCAGTGGTGTCTGCTGACAACTTTTCAATTGTCAGTATTTCTTGTTTTTGTGTTACAGTCGATGATCATGATCATGTACCTAACACTTTACAATTTATAGTATAAATACGTCTGATATATTCTGATTTGTCCCAAGATAGAGCAAAGGAAATGGATACACTGCACAGGCCATGCCTTGTTAGAAACATGTAAATTGCTTGAATTGAATTGTAATTGTTTAGTTTATAGGGTTTATTATGTCATTTATAATTTCATACCATTTGCCTTTTTTCACATTGTCATTGGCAATATGCTCCTTGTAAACATACTCATAATTCATCATTGTAGAATGTTTTACATAATAAATGTTAGTGTGATCTGACTGAATCATAACATTGAGGGACATTAAAGGTGACAAAAATACTTAACATGCTTAAACACAATTGAATCATAATTGACTCTGACACACTCATTAATTATACCACCTTTAGTCCGCTTTTTATTCTTCATAAAGGTCTCTGACTGTATCACTCTTTTGAATCTTGCATTCTCTCAGGGAAGCCCTGCATACGCAGAATGCATGGCCACAGGGCTTCAAACCCCTTTATAAACCCCGCCTGGGTTACCTAGACAGTCATAGCTCCAGCAAACAGGGTGACAGAACGCTAAGTGCTGCTCAAAGCAAAAAGTTGTCATTTAGTCTCTGGCTTTTTGTCCTAGGGGGTATTATGTGGAAAATTGTAGTGCTGGCTGTGTGTCTGCTGGTGGCTGGGGTTCAGCCTATGGAGGACCCAAGATATGGTGTCAAGCTCTGTGGTCGTGAGTTTATTCGAGCAGTCATCTTCACTTGTGGAGGTTCACGATGGAGACGGTCGGTCAGGAGTACAGGTGAGACACGGACTTCCAATGCAACATATTACTGATCTTGGGATGTCTCTTATCTACTTGCACTGTTGGAGTTTCATCAGTTGATTGTGTGTATGTCCTAATCTGGCGACTGAATAATAGTAATTAATTAGAAAAAACTGATACAGTGTATATAATAGAATTTGCCTATTTTGCTGCAACAGATGTTTCAGAGGACCCATTCAGCTACCATCAGGAAGAGTCCTCAGAAGGCTTGAGTCAAATTCCAGTGGTGGACGGTCTCCTCCAAAGGAACAGAGATCGGGGTTTCACATCACAGGACAGCCAAGAGGGAGTCTTTAGCAGGCCAGCCCGTTCTTTCATCACTGATGAGATTCTGGAAGCCCTGCGCAAGGCTGACCGCAAGGGCCGGGACGTGGTGGTGGGTCTTTCCAACGCCTGCTGCAAGTGGGGCTGCAGCAAGAGCGAGATCAGCTCCCTTTGCTGAGAATTGATCTTCACCGCCCAAGTGCACAGGCAGACATATAATGTATACATTTGGACTCAGAAATACACACACTCACTTTTCTCCACTTCTTATGGACTTTATATCATTTTGTATCCAGTATTTAAGTTAAATCATTTTGTTTTTGTTTAAAGTATGTATGCATTTTGATGATGACGTGTACAGAAAGGGCAGTCACGTATTAAAATGTCATGTTTGTTTAAACTTGCATTCATGGCTTTGTTATTTATTGGCTGAAGTAATCCAATCTTCCTGTGTTGTCCTTTAATACCACTATCATTCATTTTAATAAATATTTTTTGTGTCATTACCAGCTTGATTGCTGAGCTGTGTGCCTAAGAACTCAAGAGAATAAAATGATTATTTAACAATAGCGGCAGAAGAAGTCTGTGATGAAGTTTATGTGTACGCGTGCTAATATTCCTGGCTTTTCGAGGACAGATTGATTGGTGATGGTTTAGTTTGAAACCATCTCTGAGGACATTTCTGTATTGTGGGGACGTTGTGGCCTGACCAAATGTCTGTTAGGGGGTACGACTTGGATTTACAGTTAGAATCAGGTTAACACATAAGACCAGCTACTTGTTCAGCTGATGCATTGCATGGTTTGAACAACTGCAGATTCTTTGTACATTTGGCACGTATACAGCTGGCATACGTGCCTGTCATCCCCCACATATGCCATTTCAATTTTCAGCATGACAATGCTCCGGCTAATGTTGCTTGGTTGTGCACACACAGCTTCTGGTAGCTGAAAACATCTGTTTAATTATGAAGAGAGCTCTCTGAGGGAACGTGTGCATGCACATCAGTGACATGGGACAACCTGAGCCAGCAGAAAGTGTCTCTCTCTCTCTCTCTCTCTCTCCTCTCCCACACACAATTAGAAATAATTTCGGTGATGGTCCTCACAAGTACAGCAAAACAGACGTTTAAGGGTGTCATTAGTAATTCTCGGAATTGGGCGGAACTGTCTGTCTGCTGCCGAAACGCACAAATACATCGTCACAATAAAGTAAACTGTTTTACATCGCTACGATGTATGGATGGCATCTCGCTATGTCTCGGAATGAGGTAAATAAGTTACATTGAATAACTATTGCTTGTTCGTCAATGACCAGCAAAGCTATAGTTCAAGAGAAAACATTGTTTTTGTCCGTACTCGGGGAAAGGGCCTCCATAGTGTGGGCATCTTTAATGTCTGTTAATCGATTTCGTGTAGATTTTAATATTGCAGTTGAACAGTCTTGTCTCCAGGGAAGTGACTGCTTGGGGAGAAGAGAGTTGGTAGATTTTACAGACCGAACGCTTGTATATTCTTCTAATATACTTCGTCCAACGTTACTGCCGGCACGTCCCCGGTTGCTTTACCTGTTAGCGTGGTGGCCAACTGCTTTGTTACATTCAGCTTCAAACCGATTTGACAAATGGTTTCCTGTGTTTTACATAAACGACATATACTTGCTGAAGCTAACGGATCATTTCTGTAGCTACAAGCGTAGGTCTTGTTACACCATGCTATAATGCTCTGTGCCGTAAAGTGCTCCAACGTAACGTGATTAAAGAGACATTCTTAAAGATGTAGTTGTTCTTGGCTTTTGCTGAAGTGTAAACTGTGTGTATATATATAGAGAGTGTATATATGTATATACGTAACTGTCAATGGAATATATGTTCTGTATATTCTACAGGCGAGAGAGGCCTGGGTCAAATGTAATGGCCACACTTTGGACAGGGTGGCTTCTATCCATCTTGCTGGTCAACTTGCCGAATACGTTTGCTGAAGCAGGTAGATTCATTCAAGTGTTTATACAACATTGTATAGTGAGGTGCATGTGTTAGTTATTTTTTACTTAATATGATATAGAGAAGTAGGTATGGTATTACAACCTAAGTTTGTTCTAACACATTGTATTATTTCATGCACTGTCATGTGATACTGAGGGCTGCTTTCATAATAAAACAATAAGCTCTTTATATGCAGGCTAATATAGATCTGGTTCTATAGCACATGCTATGCTCCAAGTGGTTCATAAATTGATGACTTCAGACTCCCCTAGACATAATCATAAGAGACTTGCAACTGAACTTAGACTTAAACATCAATGACTCGCCAACTTCATGTGGACATGAGCTTTACAACTTGAAAGACCTGATACTCATCCAAAGCGCAAGATATATAGAATCTAAAGAGAATAAACTTAATTTCCCTGATAACAGTTCTACTTTGGAAGTAGCAGATGGTGAAGTTGTGTGTAAGTGCAGACAGACTGAGGCATTCAGCAGAGGATTCAGCAGAGGAACTGGGTACATATTACAAAAGATTACTTTCTTCACGTACAGCGTACACTGGAATAATCCAGAAAAAGAACTGCAAAAAGCAAAACATGCAGGTTGAAAATGACAGAAAGAGAAGAAAGAACTTGCAGCTTAATTTGACATTGATGCTGCGCAAATAAAAGTCATTAGGCTGATTGATAGGGGTTAGTGAACTAGTAGCTAAGTAGCTAAGTACAGTATTTGGCTAATGTTTATTGACACCCTGTCACTAACTTGATAGTTTTGAAAGGGCATTCCATTTGTGGAGAATGGACTTGTTTTGGGCTCAAAGTTTCAGACCTGCCTCAGGATTAAATTGGGAATTTAATGCACA
>CAAKHC010000050.1:3170-15622 GCA_901007825.1 Macroramphosus scolopax
TTCATGTCAGCATGAGATCTCCTGTTGGCATGTGGTTTTTGCCCTGCAATACAATTATGGGATTGAATAAGGATCAATGATATTTTTCACGTGCAAAATAAAGGTGCCGAATATTTGCACAGCCTGCAATTGTATTACATCTTTTGTGTGCATGTGACAAAAAAAAAATAATAATCATGATTTTATCTGACTGTGTGAAGTTGTAAAATAAAAATGGACTCGTGCAGAAAGGTTTTGTACTTTCAGTAATATTTTAACATGCAGGAAACGATTCCACAGCAACAAACCTTAATTTTTTTTTACAACTTCACACATTAAGATGAATGCATCAATTTCGATCCCATGTTTAATTAAATCAACATCCTCACACATTTTATGAGAGCACAGTTTCAAGTTGAAGAGCGAAAGCAGATTACAGAATACCTGACGGTGTTACTGGCAATTACAGAATATAATTCGTAACAGAAAAGTGCGTACAATGTACAAACTTACTGATCATTTTTGTCTCGTGGATATAATTTTTAAGCAGCCATTATAATATCTGAGATTTAGAGTGATGGTTCTTTGTAATATTTTTTAAAAAAGGTCTTGTTTCCTTTATTCATTACAAATATTTTTAATTCACTTGGGAATTAAATGTTGGATATCTCACCTGCCAACACAGAAAGAACTGACACAAAATCATTGTAAAGGAAAGTAAGGCTGATCAATATGCCTCTAAAAAATGTATTCGATTACTTTGACAGATAAGACAAATAATAGTTGGATTGGTTTATTTTGCATCTAATTTTCACTGAACAAAAATCTGAAAATGCTGTGAGTTTTCCTGGAGTCTGAACCAAAGAGGCACGTTCTCTTACGTCTGGACAATATGATTATTAATCCCTGGCATGCACAGAAAGCTTGATAATGGTATGTTGTGACAAATGCCCAGCGATTTGGATATTGCACCTGGCCAGATTTCAATAATATTTAGTTTAATTGTGTAGCCGTACTAGAAAGTACACGCTACAAATGTTATTTATTTATTCTGGGCCTCCCCTCGAGTCCTCCTCTGAAGTCATGCTGCAAAAAATAGTTTCCACTCCACTGTTCGCAGTTCAAATGAATTCCTCTGAAGATTTATTCTTAACAGCTAATCACTAGTTACTTCGATCGAATGAATACAGTAAGTCACACTTGCTTGCGCTTTACAGAAAAAAAACATACCCATGACTAAATCATCACCTGGCGTGAGGGAATTCTCTCAAACTGATTGGATTTCAGAGCATCTCCCAAGATGTATAACCACCTCATTGCTTTTTAATTTAAAATTAACTCAACTTTCTCTGTCTAACTCCAAAGACATGAGTATAGGTTTCGCTCCCTTTGTCTGCTGTCTCCTTCTCTCGCTCTCCCCCTAATATGTTTCGCTCCTCCAGTGCCATCAGTTACATGTCTGCCGAGCATCACACGTCGTCAACTTGCTCCCAATGACATCCCACTGTTCTGACCATTGATTGGCAGGTCAAGCAGCGAGTGCAAGCAGGAAATCAATAGCAGAGGACCTCTAGACAGTACAGGGGGAGTCTTCAAGGAACTGGCCCGCTGGACACTGCCAATCAACAACCACAAAATGTAAGGCCAGCCAGCCATGAACAAAAGCTATCTCCAGGCAGAAACACCAGTTTGGATGGTGCATGGATTTATGTTTAGGGAGAGGTTTCACCGAGTTTGAGAGGGTAAGGAACGAAGGACAGACAAAGTTTTCTGGAAATATATTTGCATTACTTATGCTCATTCATATGCTAAAACTCAAGTGGGATCTAGGACCTTTGGGATTTGGCATTACCAAATATAGGCTCTTTATCTTAACATGCAGTTGCAACAGGTCTGACAGTCTAAGCATGACAGAGCAAGCTTATTAGCATCTAGTCAGCCATTTCCAACCAGTGGAAGACCGAGGAGATACAAATAGAGTATACAGAGCTATATTCACCCTCTAGCCTCCTTAAAATATGGCCTAAGGGACCCTGAAGGCTTAGTGGAGTTCTGCTTTGTCCTCCTTGGAGATGCTTTTCCCATTTTTCTCAGGCACACTTTTGGAAGTTGTTGGCGCATCACCAAAACAAACACTCAGCTGACACAGATGACAATAATTCTGGAGCATATCCAAAAATAAAACCAGAAAAAGAAATAGGAAAGGCTGTAAATTTAGCACTGACACTCAGGTTCTCCCTCCTTGTCAGAAACAATGTAGTAGCCGGGCTCTTGGAGGACACAAAGGAATGGATTCTCTTTTTTTTTTTGCTTTTCCCAGACAGTTCACACTTTTCTTGGAGACATATCTTCATAACCGTGCACCGTTAAAGCCAAGACCACTTTGTAATTCTTCTTATTGTCCTTCAGGTGCTACAGTGTTACTCATGCTCTTATACCCTTGCAATTTTATTCCCACGCACATGCCTCACGATCACTGACCTCCGAACCCGGTCGTTTGTCTCACAGGTCAAAATATATTGAAATGATTCATTGTGCACGATGTTCAAGGGTGTGAATGTGGTGTTTCAATAAAACAGAGAACATACGATATACGGATTGTTTGTCTTTAAATTCTCTAGTTGCAAAGCTGATATTTTATATATTGATGTCGTTTTAAGCAAAGCGCCAAAGCAATGTATTCCAACTACTGTCCCTGCCGTGCACCTGCCTTTCACAAAGCAGCTGACAAAAAAAAAAAGCATTTCCATGGTAACCAACGAATTAAAATGCCTCAAAACTTCCCAGCGCAAAAGGAGAATGGCAGCAGAAAGAAGCAATGACAGTGTGTTCTGCGGCTCCGTGACAGAAAAGTACCACATTACGCCAATGCACGAAACAACCGCTCCCTCGCGTACAAGCGCCGGTGTACTAACAATCACATACACGTATCATCACCATCATCTCACCTCCTCTGTCTGTGCACCGATGACTAGATCTACACTCAGCATAAATTCTTCTGTTACTGACAATGGCTTCTTGCCAGCCCGTGCCCGTCTTTTTATGATCTCATGTATCTACAGTACGTTCCTAATGCTCCGTGGATTTGATGTTGCACTCGGAGCACTTGCCTTCACCCTACATTTCAAATATGGATGTTTGTGAAATGGACTGGAATGAAATGGGGAAAAAAGAACACGTGCCTTATTTCTACCTCTCACCTCCCTGAGCTCACTTCGGTTTCATTTGCTGCTCTCACTCTGTCCTTGGTGATTAACGATAAAGTGTCCAGCACTCGCTGCTGGAAATGGTGTCTTCTCTCTGCCATCAGTGACCGCGCACGACAAGGTGATAGCTTCCTCTGAAATGGGTAAATTATACGATGGGCTGAGTCAAAGAGGTCTGACTTAGCTGTGGCAGTCATTGCTCAGGCCAGTTCCAAGGCACGTAGCACAGACGCTGGAAGCCTCGGTGTCTGTATCTGTTGAACTTTAGTCCATTTTCCATCAAACGTCAATAACTCTAAAGGTCAACGTACCAACTGCATGTGAGTTGCAGCAAAACACCAAACGTGGCTGTTGCCTTGGCGATTTGCCCCATAATCTTTCATCATTATCTAAAAAGTACTAAAAGCACTGCAGGGAAACTGTGGTGAAGACTGTGAGTGTCGTGGCTAATAGATCTGAATGGATTTATCTGCGAATAATCCAAGGATATCTGTGAGTGCAGACCTTTTATACCCAAAAGCTAGGCAGAGTTATGTGGAAACTCCCATCATTTCCCGGACACAGACGTGGTTATATCATATCCAGGAATTCTCATGTTATTGTGTTATTTCTTAATGTTGTCTTGTTTTTAGTGGCCAGATGTTGCTGGCGAGGTCGCTCCGGCCTGGCCTCAGATTGCATGTACTCTCTGCAGCGCATAGACGAGCTGCCAAGAACACGGCCTACGTGCGAGGAGACACACACAATGTATTTCCCCGCTTTGGGGGTCGCTAGACCCCCACACAATCAACTCAAGTGAGGGCGAAACTGGGAAAGTTCCCCTATGACCCCTAAAATGACTCTCATCACATGTGGGCGGTCACCTTTCGGCTTGCATTGGATACATCTAAAACACAGGATATATATCATGGTACACTCGTTGTTATGAATGAAGTGTAAGTATGGCAGAACACAACAGGATTAGCATTCGCCCGCGGTGTGTAGTGATGTGTAAGACAAAAGTATATAAAGTTCCAGTCAACCCACTGATTTTGAATAATCTTCCTCCTTTTCCTTAATTGTAACACTTGACTTGAATGATTACAAGTGACATCCACATCTGATGCCCAATCTCAAATACTGTCTGTTGTCCCGTGAGTTACCGCTGCCTGATTTGTTTGTCATGTGCAGCATCATTTGTGACACGTTGAAATAATACATAACAATCCAGAAATCCATATAATCAGGCGTATTGATTTCCATCGCCGTATCCAATTTCCTCTTGCATGAAAGATAATTAAATCCTTTCCACCGTAGAAAATTCATCAAAAAAGTAGATGAATTAATAAAAGATTGAGACACACTGTAGTAATTATCTTCGGGACATTAATCATAATAATCTGTTGATGCAGCATCCTGGTTGGTTACAGATTTCGCACATTGGTAAAACACTACACATCGCTGATTTGCTTAATTTACCTTTAATTGGGGGGTTTTCAGTTCTGAGTACAAATGGCAGCTGTGTAATTAAAATATCATAGAAATGCAACTGCAACTCAACCCTGAAACTGCAGCTTCTTCACAAGCAGCCTTACTTACTGGAGTTTACATCCTAACGAAGAGGCTGAGAGCTAAAAGAAGGGCAGAAGAAAGGGTTTGCACAGCCCTGATTAAGTAGTAAGATATCCTTTCGAACAATTAGCCTGATTTTCTTCCTGCATACATAAAAGCACATTTTACTATTTGACAACTAACATGATCCCATGACGCACAGCCGCCACTGTCAACCAGCAAATGTTAATATGCCAAGACTACTGAGTATAAGTGAGCACATTTTGAAATCTTTGAACATTGTTCTAGATGCGAGACAAAGGAACAATGTTTTCCCAGCTCAGTGTCAGTCGATCTCCAGACAGAAAGCAGTCACTCCCTCTCTCTCGCTTGAAAGGGAGGCAGCATCAGCTCTCAAACTCCTGACAACCACAGTGCTGACAGGACAGAGCTTTGGCGCATTGGCCAAGAGATTTTCCTCTTTTTTTTTGCCTTTTGCTTCAGCGTGGGAGCCACATGTCATGGGTCAAGCAGAAGAAAATACTTAACTGCATGTTATCCGTCTCGGAGAGGATCTGGCGGGAGACGGATCGGCCTGTCTCCCTGAATGAAGGGACAGATGGTTTTCAAAGTACTGCAACGTACAAGTGTTGTAACTGCCACACTTTTTTTTTGAGGAGGCATGATCTGAAATGAGTTTAAAGGTGCTAGTCCTTCGTATAAAGTAGAATTTCTAAGAAGCTAGTGCTTGTCTGTTGTCTCGTCTGTGTTTTTATACCAGTTTAGTCTTGTAATACCACCAGTATTACTGATATCATCCGTATTTTTGGTCCATCTGGTCCATAATGTGAGCATAATCCCTCGCAAATCTGCCATCTCCGTAATTTGTAAAGTAAAAACGCCAACGCAAATGACCTCTTATATTTCACAAAACACAGGGCTCCTGTGATAATATTAGTCCTGTGCAAATGGGCTGTTTTTGATTTGAACAGTGAACGTTGAAGGGAGCCACCAGCCTCACTCTGCACAGCTGCACAAGGTTGTTCCACCTCCCTGCAGTCAACCACAGCAGGTCCCGGTGCGCTGCGTGCTGTCTGTGGGAAAAGTATTACTTACAATTAAAAAGTTACTGATATATTTTTCCAGACTTGCTTTGTGGCTGAACTCTCAAATCAGTCATTATAGCAGTTTTTTGGGAGCAGGATCTGGCTGCTGTATTCTCTAATCCTGAAAAATTAAGAGTATGAAACAAGTATATATATGTATATTACAGGAGATAATTTGTAGGAAATGGCCTAATATGTCCTTCATTATTTCCCTGATCCCACGGTAATGTCCTCAGATTGCTTGTTGTATCCAAACAACAGTACATAGTACACAAGTGTTTGATTATATACATATACCTGCATTTATTTTAACCACAAATATAAATAATGCAATTGCAATGAGTTAAGACGTGTCCAAAGAATTGTAATGCCGGGTGCTGTTTAACAGCAACTTGATTCAACGTGTTCAAATGCCTTTCTGCCACTTAATTGGCCATGATTATTTATAAGTAAGTCAAAAAGCATTGATTTTGACAGTGGAGGGTGAGCTTCTTGCTGTGAGATAGCTAGAACACACGCTGTTTCCCGCGAGTTGGACTCTTGCTGTGTAGCAGTGATTGCAACATATCCTTCTGATTACTGTCAGTGAATGTTATTAGGTGTTTTCTGATTGGACTTGCGTCGGCTTCAGGGTTGCACAGGCTTCATGGGAATATGCAAAGTGCTTTGGTAAGTAAACCTCCATCTTAAATACAATGCCGCTGTGGCTACTGCTTTTGTTGGCATAATTTGACACAGATGCTGGGTCTGTCACAAAGGCGGTAGGAAAGATATTAGAGATGGAAAAGCCAGCATGTCGCTTCATCGGAAGACAAAGCGTTCGACGATTGTGGTGATACCGCCAAAGAATGCTGCTTGATGAAATGCCGTTTCCTCTGCAAAACTACGGGATCACTGGACTGAAAGCCAGCTGTAGCATCTTACACTGATGCACAGTATCCTCTCACATCTGGATGAGACATAGCGAGGCTCTCCATCATCTCCACTGTAAATAATAATGTGACGCGAAGAGCAAATGCTCCGGCGGTTTGAGTGGCGCACGTGCGACCCTGAAGTGTGTATACTCACCCTCAACCGCGATCTTTCCTTATGGCTCACCATTACTATCAGAGCGTGTCGCACTTTGTCGTCAATGGGTTAACATTAGTTATTTGAGAGCGTGCTGCATCTCGCCGTACGCCAAAGGGTGCCTTGTGCATCAGTGCAAGACCCGAGGAGGGTGTTTAAAAGAATTGGTGTTTGACGCGCCAGGAGCTTCGTTATTTGACGTGGAGGGACGAGATCGTGTTGCTGAGCAATAAAATCCCGCTGCCAACTCAAGCATGTGAAGCTTTAATCTAACTATATCTTTAGCAATAAGAAAAAAAGAAAAAAAAAGGAGTATACACTATCCTATGTTGTTTCATCTCCAGAGGCAATTCTCAGAGGATTACATGCACACTGAGATATACATGAAGCCTCTGGTGGATATTTTTCCTTCCTTTGTACTGGTTGTGTATGTGTGTTTCCCATTATTCAACAACTTAGCCGGGATTTCCTCATGTAAAGCCCACATTCAACATTCACACATAAAAGACATATGTACGCTGCATGCTGCAATTGCCAGGCCTCGGTAAACATCTGGATATTACCTGCACAACGATACTGTATAGGTTATTGAGACACTAACAAATTGAAATACACATCTGCAGCTTCATTACATCTATCCAGTTTCTTTTCACGTCCTCGATATAATGCTGGTGATTCAGTCTGAAAGTAATTTAGTGCATTACCTTGATGTTTAGGAGGCCATCTACGCCACATGCATCTACTCTGCAGCCTTCATATGGAACTTCAGGGCAAATTGTTTGTTAATAATGTGGGCAGGATTACACTGAGTTGGGAAGTCAGTATTTCTTACAATAATTCAAACAACAACAGGAAGTGTGGGGGATTGTGCAAATGCTCTTTGAGCAGGAGGAAACATTTACCGAGATCTCCACAAGGTTAATTGGCCGGGTTACATTCATAACTGTAAGCTCTGTAATTACTAAGGTACTTACTCTGTTGAGCTATTGTTTCACGTTCACCGCTAGCTCCAGAGCAGGGACTCGTGCAGTCGGCAGACTCTACAGAGATTCTCTAAAGCAGACGTGGGACCGCGTCTTTGTTTTGCAAGTTCCAAATAAGTCTCGATTCTTCACACTCAAGTTCCGAGTCAAAACTGGCAAATCTCCAGCAAGTCGCCAGAGACTTTGGGTCAAACGTAACACTGTTTGATCGTTTTAACAAGCAGAGTAATAGTGGTGCATTAAATTAATACATAAAGCTTTATAAAATGTTTATCTGCCTTGTTTTGGCCGGCTGCAGCTGATATTCATCTAATTTGTGTTGTTTGACTTCATGGAACATTAACAAGCAAAATCTTGTTATAAAATATTCCATTATATTAAATACGATGAGCAACGCTGTCGGATACATTGATTTTAACGAGGCAAAGACACTGCTTCCAGTACAAGTATATCTTATTTTACTTAGATAATGAATCAATAAATTACAAGGTAAACACTGTTTTTTTATACACAAATAAAGATTGCTTTATTTAATTAACACACTACTTAAATGTAGTAAAACGATTAAAAACTCTATACAGTGAGTTAAAAGAGCAGTCGTAAATCTCAGTAAATACACTTTGCTGCCTCTGGGTATTGAATTAAAAAGAATAAAATTCACACATGCACACACACACAAAATGAAATGTATTAAAAAGACAGTAAGTAGGAGTACTACTCCTATACCAACTATACACCATGCTCCCCTGTATGCAGTACATGACACACACACACACATGCTCAGTGAGACCCTATAAAACCAGAGGGACAGGCTCCCCCAGCAGTGGAGTCTGGAAAAGGAGACTGTAATAAAAAGCCCCAGAGGCAGCAAAAAGATAATCCCAAATAGCCAAAAAAAAAACAGTTGGTTTATCTGACGTCAGTAAATTAAAAGTTAAGGGGGTGAACGATTTAATATTGATAAAATAACTTAAACATACAACGGGAAACAGTAGCTGTTCTCTCGACAGTTGTCAATAAGACTATATTAGGGGGCTTATCTACCAACCTCCTCGTCACCTCTACGGGGGGGGTATCTAGGGGTAAATCTCGTAAAGGCTGAAATTATTAAAACAAGGCTCTGCAGAGGATGGGAGGCTCTTACTATGTTCCCGTAACACCACTACACTGTCTCTGCCTAAAAGCCCACTCTCCTCTGATTGTCTATGTGCCGGAAGCCTGCTGAGGGGCAGGGTCTCTGCACCAGAATACTTAATACCAATGATATGGTTTTCCATGCTTAATGTGTGCATCAAATATAGTTAAAATAATAATCATGAGTAATGATTGATGGAAGTACATTTCTGAACTTAGTCGCAAATGTCACAGCAACATATTAAACCTCATATTCCTCTGCTATTATATAATCATAGAGAAAGATCTAAATATTTTCACCCAGCCATGCTTACACCACAATCAGTAAACCTTTTAATGACTTCATACTAAAAGAGAAATTAATCCAAGTCATTGCACTTTTGATTTGAGACCTTCTTCACTCAGGGGCTATTAAACTGAAGTGTTTTCTTGCCTTTTCATCTACTTAACTGTCACAGTCTGAACCAGGAGGGGGTGTGTCACAGTCTGAACCAGGAGGGGGTGTGGGTGTGGGTGTGTCTGTGACCACCTGCATTCATTCACCTGCAATCATGCAGAGAGTATTTAAGCCTCAGTCTCTCTCCAGCCGGCTGCCAGATTGTCTTGTTTGCAAGCTCTCCAGCGGAATTATAGCCACGTTTTTCAAGCCAAGTTTTTGCCGTTACTGACTTCTGTTTTACTCCCTAGACTACGTTTCTGCCCAGCCCTTGCCGGTACTTTTGCCCCGCTGACTGCCCCCCCTGGATATCGACCCTTGCTTGCCCCTGTTTTCGAGTTAGCCTGCTCCTTGCATGTTTGGACGTTTTTTGAATAAAACACGTTTTAGACTGCCTTCTGTGTCTGCATCCTGAGTCCTTTCCACGAGTGCCTGACACTTAACAGTGCACAAGTGTATATGGATTTGATGAAAATCTCTATTAGATGCGGGGTTCTGATAAAAGCTGAATAACAGATTTCAACCTTTGAGTGACCTGATGATTCTGGGAATAAAAAAGACTCTGCATTTGAGGAGAAAGACAATGTACATTATGAACTTCCTTGTTACCAGTACAACCTGATGTCAAAACAATATAAAGAATTTAGTGTCAATATCTGAACATGAGCTGTGTGATCTGTTCTCTATGTGAGGAATGTTTCTGTTCTATAGAAACACTTGAAGCTTTCAGGTAAAGAGTCATCAATCAGGTGCCCACGTCTGACATTAACTTTTCTGTCAATGCCACAGTCTCCAGTTTGTCTGCAGACTGAAAGATTTGAGAGGCACTCTTTATTTGCATGCTTTTAACTCCGCCCAGCCGGGGTAATGGAGCTGGTTGTGTGCAAGCAATTAATGCAACCACAATGCCAAAAGTGGTGATTTGTCATACACCGGTGATACATAATCATTATATGTGACGCTGCTCAACTTGCTGGCCTTGGTTGCTGTTGAATTTCTATGGTCTTACCCGGCACTCCCATTTCCACATCACACACAGCCACAAGCAAAGAATATTGTAGTGTTTCCTGGAATTTGTGTCTGTAAATCCATCTACGGTCGCTTTAGTGTAAAGCAATTTGGAGTAAACATAACAGACATACATTCCCTCTCCTTAGCTGGTATTTACACATAGATGCACGGTCTATATGAAAGAAACGCAGCTGCTGTAATTTCTTGTGTAGTTCTCTCTTGTCATTTTATAAGCATCAGTACAGGTGATTTATCGTCCCTCTAATTTTAACTCCCTGGACTCTCCACCTCCTGTCTAGTCTTGCCCTTAATACGAAGGCATTTCAATAGCAATGAAGCCCCTAGGCTGACAGCCATGAGATTAGTATGAATGTATTACCCCCTTGGGTGCCATAGCCTGTAATAAGTTCCCCATTAATCGTATCCGTTGGGGAAAATTTGTTTAGGCCTTAATTACATATCATTAAAATTGGTCTTGATTCTCAGAGATTTAAGCTCAGAATTAGACTGCACATTTTCTCTACTTTCTTTCCTTTTGATCATGCTGCAGTGTGATTTCTCACGGTTTCAATGATTTATCTACCGTTTCCTTACTCTCTAAAAGACACATGTTTTCACCTACATTTTTATTAATAACTGTTGTTTTGCTTTGGATTGGTCCATATTTTGCAGGATCTATTCAAGCAAAATGATCTTGATCTTGTATACATTTTTAAAATGCAAGATTATCGTTCTTCATACAATAGAATGATGGCTTGTTAAACCCTGTCAGTCCATATAGCTACAAATCACATCTCAAATTGAGGCTTAACTTCCATATTGCTTTCTGCATGAGGGAAACTTCTATTTACACTCTCACAGGGTGCAGCTGAATAAGGGTTGTTTTCAAATGTCCTTACCTCGACTTGCCAAAATATTTCAGGGAGCTGCCAGAAATGGATTTAACATCAAACTTTGGCTGAAATGTGCAGTAGAAGGGCTGGTGACCTCTAATGGTTTTGCATGACCACTAATCCATATCAAATGATTCTACTTGGAAATATCTCTACTGTTAAACGGCTCTACTGTGGCTCGTCAACCAGCTCTTTTATAGTTTTTCTGTGTTTACATCCAAAAAGCTGAATGCACCAGCTAGCATGGTGAAATATTACATTTCACCAATGTGATGTTATTTTACATTGTTGGACATTTTTCTTTACTACTTGTCTTTGTATAACAATAATTTGATAACAATATGATTAATCGGTTCCATGATTTAAACAGTACTTTTACGAAGTCTTGTCCTCATGGTCACATTCACTCAACTGCATATAAATGTCATCGGCAGTCTGAAGGAGATTCATGCTCAGATTCATAGTTCTCCACATACAGAGCTGGCATGGAGCTGATTGCATCACTGTCACATCAGTGTTCATTTTGTCATTGAGAACTTTGATGGAAAAGATGAATTAACATCTGGTGCACGCAGAGAAAAAAAGGCCGAGAGTATGTCAACATTCATGAAAAGCTAAACTCATGAAACCTTATAGTGTGTTGGATGTTTCCATCAGAAGGGTTCCACCATTAATATCGGCAGTCAACCCATTTTCTTCTCGATGTTAGTTCAAGAAATAACATTATGATATCCAACATTTTAGCTTTTCCTCTGGAGCCAAACACTGAACCTAATCTGAATCTGTTCAGTCCCGGTTCCAACTCTAGTTCAAACTTAGTTCAAACATCTGGAATCACTGAGAATCTCCATCTCTGGTGAATTAATCCGCAGTATGTGTTCGGGCTAATAAACGTTCATTTTCACACTTCAACTATCACCCAGTGATGAGCAATAAGGACACATGTAACCATGGCAACTACTAAATATGGTGACAGCTGTGTGGCCTGGAATCCTTGACAAAAATATCACTGCTAAAAAAAAAAACGTTTACATATCGTCTGGTGGAATAAATCTTACATTCACTTACTTTATGACTTGAATTTAATCTCATTGACAGAATCACTT
>CAAKHC010000054.1:3165-51759 GCA_901007825.1 Macroramphosus scolopax
GAGCAGACGGGGTGTGTGTGTGTGTGTGTGTGTGTGTACGTGTACGTGTGTGTGTGTGTGTGTGTTTGTGTGTGTGTGTGTGTGTGTGTCTCCTGTACTAGGAACTACTATGTAGAGATTGTCTTGCCTCTGTTGTACTATATTGGCAAGTTGTATATGTTTTATATTGTCACAGCGATAGAGTCATAGCTTTGCATGATACAGTCAAGAAACTCTAAACTTGTGTACTTGAGATCAAAATGTATTTGAAAATGGGAGTGGTTTGAGTGAGGGTCAACATTCCAACTTTGAAGTCGAGTGTTGTCTGACCCATGAAATAATGTAGTAATGGCTACAAAGTACACATGGGTCAACTTGTTGACTTGTGTCATGGCTGCTCTGATCTCATCGCGAGATTGTCTCTAATTCTTGAGTCTAAATTCTTAAGTCCGATAATCACTTATATAAGAGATATGTGTAACATTTTATTAGATTATTTACCTTTCAGTTACTCAAATGCACAAAGCAAGCAGATAAGACTAGTCAGTGGTAATACCTCTTCACTTTTCTCTTTTCAGTATAACACAGAACAAAGGCAAAGAGAGATGGAGGAGGAGAAAAAAGAAGAGCTACAACAGCTAATACGAAAGAGTAAAAATGAACAAAGTGAGTATTTGTCTTTCTTCGCAGTGTAATGTGTTTTCATAATCTGTCTGAAAGCCGGTACGATGGTTGACTTGCTCTTCATTTGAATCACTGTATGATTCAATGGAAAAAGGGGATTTCCAACTGTACTGTGACCCTAATTGTCATATTCAAAGGAATTGCATTTATTTATTTCAAACTGCTGTGGTTGAGAGTGACCCGAAGTCGATCTAGAAAACTTGTTTCAGGAAACACTTAGCTGTTTTTATTTTCACGCTGTAGAGGAAATGAACACTGCATAAAGGAAGGTGACAGATATCCTTGTTCTGAAGTCCCCTGACTGCTTATTGATGCTAGTGTATTTTCAATGTTGTGATTCAGGTTTTAGAAAAAAAACACATGTTCTCATTTGCTATATCATCTCCTCTGTTAAGTCACATGTGCACGTTCCAAATCCCTGACTTGTTCCTGATGGAGTGTCTGACTGTGCATGTGTATTTCCTGGCAGGTGCTGTAGCTAGTCCCCTGGTAAGGCAGAAACTTCGGGAGCACCTGATAATGAAGAACCACTCCACTCATGATAGGGTCACTCCTAACCACAGCAGTCCTTCCCGGGGGTACAGGTGAGAGCAGATCATGATCTACAAGAGTGATCACCCTGTTTAACTGAGTCTCTTCCTGTGCAGATTTTAAAGATAGTTTTGGAAGAAATTAAAACATGCATTAAACAAAATCTCCTCATAGCTAAAATCAGTAAAGCATTCTTTTTGATATACTTTTGGTTACCAAGGCTGCCCGTTCCAGCTGTGTCCCCAAAGTCAGAGTCCGCACCCTGTGACCAGCGTAAGGAACTCGCCCTGCGCAGAACTGGTAAGCGACTGTGCCTCTGCTATTTTAGTGTTTGATGTGGTTTCCCACCTTCAGGTTAAAACTGTGAAGGTCAAAGTCATCTCACCGTGTAACTATGTGACATTTTCTTAGTCTCAGCAAACTGTCATTATGTTATGTATACTGCACAAGATAATGAGCAGGTGAGGGAGAGAATGGAATTACTCAAGAGTGTTTGTTCCAGCAAGATGAAGGAAAGTTATGAAGCACCAGGCCTGCAGGGCCAGAGACAGAGAGATTCATAAAAACAACAATGACAGTGAGACACAAAGACTAAAGCAGTTACATAACTTTAACTAAGGTATCTGTACATGTAAAATGAACTGTGTGAGAGTCCAGAGCAGGTTTCTCTCACCATGTGAATGCGAGTGGGAGTGGTTTAATTTTCCGGTGCATCGGTGGGAGCACACTAACCATTCAAAATGTGATTATTTATTTGCTTTGTCCTAGAACCTTCGGGTGGCAGCACATACACACCCTCCTGCTTATTTTGCTCAGGGACAACACAAACCTACCTTTTATCTGCACTGAGCCAGACACTGATTGATTATTTCTTTTGGGACTATTTTAGCCTGAGCAATGAGAACTATGGACTTTTTGATTACTGTTCAAGTAGCATAAAAGAGACCTTAAAGGGGTTAACAGGGGATAATTATGTTCATGTCTGCATACGTGCTTGTACTTCTTTTGGCATTTATTTGTATATTTTTTGTTTGTGTGTAGTCTCCGAGCCAACTTTGAAGTGGAAGTTAAAGAAGCTCATCAGTACAAGGCCAAACCCGTTGCAGCGCAAGATCAGTGCACCCCCTGCTGTAAAGCACAGGACAGAAACTCTAGGTAGAGTATCTCATGCTTCTATTTCATTTGATTGCTCTTTTAGCTTTTCAAGTTAGAAAAACTTTGATATGTAATTTTCTCCTGTCTTACTTTATAACACAAGACAAAAATGTACTTTAGTTTTAATCTTTCACCTCTGTCAAGGAGGTTGTGCCTTTTCTAGGGTTGGCTTGACTATCTGTCTGTTAGCAGGATTAAACAAAAACTACACAGCTGATTTTCATCAACTTGTTGAAGGCAAAAAAGAACCTATAAAATTTGGGGTCGGATCTGTTTATACCGGCAAAGAAAGGCCTGACGATTAGAGACACACCTCTGCTGCATCTGCTGCAGTTAGGCGGAGCAGAACATCCAGTCAACATGAAATCTGACAGACATGAATAGATATTCTGTTTTTTCCAGCTTCCTCCCTGTTTTACAAATAGCACTCTTTGTGTGCATTTCTAGTCTACTTTGATATGTGCCTCCTTTGGTTTTGGTTTTGGTTTGTGCTCAACTGTCATTTGTATTCTGGCACTCAGATTCCTCTCCCAGCAGCACACCAGCATCGGGATGCAGCTCTCCCAATGACAGCCTCCATTCGGACAACGGGGCCCTGCCCCTGTCCCACGAGGTACATTTACTAGTTCCAGTCAGACTTCATTGTCTACTCATCTGTTCACGAACATCACACACAGGTTAACAAGTAGTAGTTTATGATATAAAAGGATTCTAGTATGGAAGACAGAGTGCCCTTTATTTTTCCATCTGCGATCATTGCCATTGTTTTAGAAGATATAGAAGAAGAGATATAGTAAAGCGAATTCTTTGAAGACTACAACAGTAGTGTGGGTTTACTTATATATGTGAAAGGTTATGAGCTTTAAGCTCAGCCGGTGCTCTCCACATTTGGTGCTAAAAAGAGAAGTTAAACGTGTTTGTTCCAGCAAGATGAAGGAAAAGTTATGAAGCACCAGGCCTGCAGGGCCAAAGAGAGAGAGAGTCATAAAAACAACAATGAGACCGTGAGAAACAAAGACTAAGACTATCATCCATTTTTTATATTCAAAATTAATTAATTGATATTTTGTATGTGATAAACTATACAATTAATCTGCATAATCACCATTTCCATCTCATTAAGGCACAGAGGTTGCTGTTGAAGGATGGTAGATTGGCCCATTTCAACTTGCCCCCTAACCCCACTGCTATGCCCAACATCACTGCTGGACTGCCTGCACAGGTCAGCTATTATTTACTTATAGAATAGTTCCTGCATACTTGAATACGTAAAAGAAACATGTGTTTCATCAGACTTCCCTCTTCGTGGTGCTTTCATATCTTGTGACTCACTTGTGAAGTAGTTTACTCATGTGATTATATGTTAATGTGATTAATCTATTCCTACATTACCAACAGTCCACTAAACCCTTGCTTTTTGCACTAACCCTCCATATTTCTAACTTGTGTAAGCTGCAGCCATGACCAGGGGTTTCTTAATTCCTAGACACTATTCCAGCATTTCTTATCACCATCTCTCTCAAATCTTCTCATCTTGCCTCTTTCCCCAGGCTGATCTGAGAGTTGCCAGGACTCTGGGACTTTCTGCTATGCCTCAGGTCTACCTACCTCTGGATGGAAGCAGTCCATCCATGGCTCAGCGCCTGCAGCCTTTGCTCGTACTGGAGCCCCATCTTGGGCTTTTGCACCCACTTGTCTCACGTGAGTTGAGTCCCTGAAATTTTGCTGTACAGCTGAAACAAAATGTCTCAACACATGGTGATATGCACATACAGAATACATGCATTTCCACATGCACATGCACAGAAAAGGAACAAGTTTACATGCAGGATTATACTAAGACTAGCTGCTCTCGATTTGAACTCCCTATGCAGGCACCTGTAAAAGGCAGTACTAGTCGTTCAAAACAACACTGCAAAAACTAGCAACTCTCTGGACAAACTTTACTGCTTAACATAAAAGACATTACCTGTAGCCTAAAGCCCCAAAAGTGAGGACACACCTTTCTCTGCATCTACTGTGATGAGTGAGGAGGAGCGGAACAATCAGTCCACAAGACTGCTGACAGTCGTGAAAGAGCTGTACATTAGGAAGATACTCTGTTGTTTCTAACTTTGTCTGAGTCATCATATATGAATTGAGTTGAAATCACAGTATATCCATTGTTGTGTGGTTGTCATGACATTGGATTTGCATTTAGTAAAAGGGCGGGTCCTTTTATGTTGCTTTGCTGTTTTCTCGCGTGCGAGCTAAGTCACGATTGCTCACCAACATACCACATATACCACATACCACGTATATTTTCATTACAATTTTATAAGACTACTTTGTTTTCTTTAATACAAAGCTGTACGTAAAAGAAACTGCTAAAAGTATCATATCAAATGGTTTTGAAAAGAAGAAACAGTAAAACAATATACAACATGTAGGGCTACATTTGTTTTAATTTCTCATGAAATATTACATTTACTTTCATGAAAACTATTATCTATTAATGTGCAAGATTTTCTGCAGTCCCTGTTAAAAGTTTTTTTAAGAGTCAGTTACTGGCCTCAGCGGAGGTCTGTGCTTCTATTTTACATATTTAAATCCTATCAGTCACTGAAAATCCATGACTAATTTCAAATCAGACGTTGTAGGTAAAATGATCCACTTCAATGTTCTGCATTCGTTTCGTCTGTATAATATAAATGGTACAAGGGCGCCCTCTTCTTGCCACTTCACGGTGGTTCTGCTTTTCTTATGGTGCTAAACTGTTCAGTTTGCTGTAAACACCCGAAACATTTTCATATCTAAGTTTTGCACTAAAACAAAATATTTTCTAAAGAAAGACATTTCTCTTTTAATTTGAGTTCTCTCCCAATGAAATGTTTATTTCCATTACTGTCGTGCTTACTTTTTAAATTCTTGTACACTTGCATCTCTGCTGCTTCATCATGTTCCTCTCTCTTCTTCTGTTCACAGTTCAAGGTTTGAGCCCTGTTTCTCTGCAGCAACAGCAGCCTCACTTGTCCTCCCAAACCAGAAGGGAAGGCATAGTCCCTTTTTCCTCCCACAGGCCCTTGGAGCGAACACGCTCAGAGCCTCCTCCCTACAGCCACTCACCCCTTCTTCTGCATGCCGGTCATCACTCTCACCAGCAAAACCACAAGACTGGGCTGGAGAGGTTCAAGCTGAATGCACACCTGAGCAAGGTAGGAGGGGCAGGTCGGGACACAAAGATATTATACACAACTACACAAGATATTAAGTTGTAATACTGACTGTTAGATCCTTATGAGACTAATTCTGTGGAGTCATTATGTTGACTTGTGCTTACCCTTTAAAAAAAAACCCCACAAAGAATATTCAACGTAGAAAAATTGAATCTGTTATTTTCAGTTGAATACAAATACACATTAAAGAAAATATTTGGACTCTTACAATTGTTGAGTAACCTAATCTGATACAGATCCCATTGGAGGACATGGACCTGGAGGAGACTGGATCTGGGTTAGGGTCAGGGCCAGGGTCTGTGTGTGGCTCCGAGCCGGGCTCAGTGTGTGAGGAAGGCTACCGCAGGAGACAGAGCACAGCCAGCACAGACTCTGTTTACGACACAGAGTCCACCACCTCCTCACGCGAGAGCCTGATTGAGGTCTCTTCTCATTCTGTCGGCCAGGTACACACATGCACACACACGCACACACACACACACACACACAGACAGAGCAGGATGATGTATTACCTTTCTTCGATTCTTGAATATTCTTCTTAGCACTGAAAAATACTCTTTAATTGATTAACTTAGTTGTGTAACAGTTCATGTTTAGTGCAGCATGATGAAACTTGTGAAACCTTAACAGCTGATGCATTTTATTTTCAATGCCAAATAGTCTTCAATGTTTTTTATTGAAAAAAGATTGATCATGAAAATAATATCAAAGAAAGAAAAAAACTTTTGAATGAGGAACTATTTAAATCCATTTAGCACGATTTCTTCATAAATTGACTTGCTTGAACTGTGTTTTTGACATAAGGGGGCGCTGTGGCTCAAGATTAAAAGAGGGCTAATTATAGTATTTTGTTCACCCACTGGCCCTGCAATCACAGAGGCAGGTGATCCATAGATCAGGATTACAGCTGGATTCACCGAATGGGCCTCTCCTGATGTGGCCTCACCAGCCTCTGGTCCGGACCCAGTCCTCTCCAGCCTCCACCTCCCTGCCTCCTCCTTCACATCCAACCACAAGCATACCTTCCCTGTCACTGTCCAATCCTGCTGCAGATGTCCAGCTACGCTTCACCACAGGTGAGTGACAGAAAGTTTTTTGATCAACACATGTGAAAAGAAGAACTCAATCCCTTGAGCTGGTGCGGTATAATACTTACAATTCATGTCTTATTGGATGATGACTGGGTCTGCCCTGTAATAGTCGAATAAATGTTAGTTGATGGGGAAAGTCTTACTCGGCCAAGTTTTGATTGGTCGGTTGTTCCACAAAATACAAATCAAAGTCCACAGGCAACAGTCAGGCACGCACAGCCTCTCTCCCTACTCACAGCCCCATGCTTGTGGGAACATATTTGTGCATGCGTAGCAGAAATGCTCCATGGCACGGATGATTTTCGGCTTGTTGATGCTGCTCTGTGAACTTTCATAATACGTGTGATACTAACCACAGAGACTAATGTATATCGTAGATGATAATCTATTCATGTCCACGAGTGACCAGCAGGCGCAAGTCATCAAATACCGGTTGCTCACAATTGGGGCTGCAAATTCAGTTTCTCCTTATGTTTGTCAGTGACGGAGAGGGGGGCTGTGCAGATACATGTGTGTGCTGCTTTACAGTCGGATACGATTTTACATTTTAAAATGGTGAAGAAACGGAAAGAAAATGAAGATGCCGTCGATGTTAAGATGTTAATGTTGTGTTGGGCCGCCACAAATACATTAATGTATGACACCCCTCTTACCAAGAAACTACCGGCAGATTGATATACTGTGCTTAAATAAAACGAATAAATGTTCAGACAAATTCAGAATCATTATCGCCTTGTAATTATCACCTCAGTTGTACACCTGTAAAATGTATTTTTAAGGGTTATTACAAATTATTGTGTTACAATATTATTAATATAATATTAATTTTTTGAAATATATCAACAAAATGTTCAGTGTCCTCGCTGGATGTTCCGAAACATTCAGAATTATTACCACATTTGCCTGTGTCACGAACTGGCTGATCGCTTTGTGTGAAGACAAGTCGTCTAATGGCTTGAATTAATGACTACTATTCCATTTTAAAAATCTCTGGTCAGGGGCCGTCCTAACCGTGATGTACGGAGTCGCCACAAATGTTAAGATGAGCAATGTGTGTGTCTAGGTCTGGTTTACGATGCTCAGATGCAGAAGCACCAGTGTACCTGTGGTGACAACAGCTGCCACCCAGAGCATGCTGGGAGGGTCCAGAGCATTTGGTCCAGATTGCATGAAAGAGGCCTAAGGAGCCAGTGTGAGGTATAATATAAGTCAGATATATTTTTTTTTATGTAGTTGAAAATCACAATTGTGACTCAGAAGGATTTTCATTTAATCCTATCCATTGTGTGTGCACATGTTGTATCAATGTGTCTCTGTCTGTGTCTGTGTCTGTGTCTGTGTCTGTGTGTGTGTAGCGTATACGCAGCAGGAAGGCTACTCTAGAAGAGCTGCAGTCAGTCCATTCCGAAAAACATGTGCTGCTGTACGGCACCAACCCACTGCACCGCCTCAAGCTGGATAACCCCAAGTTGGCTGGTAAGATTAATAATGATAATAATAAAAGTAGTAGTAATAATAATCATGATAATAATCATAATCATAACAAAATATATTATCTCCTGCAGGGCTCGTGTCTCAACGGATGTTTGTGATGTTACCATGTGGAGGAGTTGGGGTTGGTATTACATACATACACATCACGCAACCCTTTATAACACTAGTCATATGGGTATTTTCCACTTATCAATGAACAGTAAATATTACATGGCAGATTTCGCCTCATTACCCAATTACGCTAATGATCCTAAAAATTGCCCTTGATAGAACGCTATTGTTTTTGGCTAAGATAACTTTGAAATCAGAAATCAAAGGCTTTCAGGAAGAGAGAGATGGGGAAAAAACACAGTAAGAATGAGGTACCATGAGAGCCAGCAGGTTGGAGGGTTTGTGCCAAGGAAACTGGATTGGATTTAGAGGTGATGAGTGTGGAGAAACGGAATGAGAATACAGAGGAAGAAAAATGAGGTCGGTAAACAGTATGAAGAAAATTAAACTGGACAATGTGACAAGGAACAATGGAGAGGATGAAAAGATGGTAAATACTTTGATCTGCTTTGATGCAGCTAAGAACAGATAATGATGCCCATGAAGCTGTTGTTAAGAACAGAACAGAAGAGACAGACAAAAGAGTCGAGGAGGAGAGGGAAGAGGAGTAGAGAGGAAAGAAGAGGAGGTAGGGAAAGAAGAAGGGGGCAGGGTGTCAGTTGATAAGACGACTGATCTGCCTGGATTTCCGGCCCATGACTGCTCTTGTGAACAGGGTTATTGGAACAAGATGGCAAAGTCTTTGATAAAAGAAATTCTTCTGATTTCATTGTTCCACTGTGGCACACTCCCAGAAATGTGTGCTTAAAACATGGAATAACACAAGCACAATATGGGTTTCATACTGAGAATTGTTAGGACAAAGAGAGTGTTTATAATAAAAGAAATGAAAAAGAAGATCCAAGTCGTCAGTATCCACATGATCTTATATATAGATTCTCAGTCATTCATTTTCCATTACGGACTATAAACACTATCTCAGGATAATAATAACTATTCACGTCATTCGGTATAGGTCGGGCGACACGACGGTTTATACCATGCAACAAAAAAAACGTGTCTAACGGTAGAGAAATTGGCAATCCCGTCCTCGAAGAGGCAGCTAGGGGTTGACCGGCGTGTTTTTTCAGGACGTGTTTATTGCTGCATCAACGAGGCCGATCGCTGATATTCAGCTGCGGCAAATGTTCAAAATTTTGTACTAAAAATTAACAGCAACATAAACCCCAACACAAAGCTGCGGTTTGGGTGTCATTTTTATTAAATATAAAATATATGAAAAAAGAAAAACAAAGAAGCGAGTGCCTGACATTCAAGGTCGCTTTAGCGCAGTTACATTCATGTTCTCTGTTTGAATTTATGACCTGTTGTGGAGTTCGTGTTGGACAGACATTATAACACAAGTGATTTGCTTTGCTAGTTAATGGGTTCAGTCGGCTACTAAGTTTAAGTTGTCGCTTTTTTCATCGTGTTGTTATTTTGATGAATGAAATTGTAGGGTTAAGATATTGTTACATACCGGCTTTGGTCTACCAACGATTATCTCAGGATATTTGTGTGTGGCCTTGCTTCTGTGTGTGAACAAAAGCTGTAGAGTGTAAAATTATATTCAGCTAGTTTCATAAATGTAAATCCCCGTAGACAGTATTGTCGATTGTACATTGACTATTTATTCACATAAACGTGACAATAATCTACTGCAAGTGTGCTGACTAAGAGCTTCCAGTGGTTTTGTAATTATAAGATTTCCGTCATTTTTAATAAAATATGCCTGAACTCTCTTAACTACTCAGAACGAATTACATTTATTGAATGTTGAAAAATTATCAATAACATCTGTACTCCCTAAGAACTGTCTCTGTGGTCCTATAATTCTAAAGTAATACTTTTTCAATCCTTTTTTTACTGACAGGTAGATATTGATACAATCTGGAATGACCTTCACACGTCTTCAGCTTCGCGCATCGCTGCAGGCTGTGTCACAGACCTGGCATTAAAGGTGACACAAGGAGAGCTGAAGGTGGGTCTTTGTTATCAAATGCTTTGTCAAGTCTGACATTTGTTAGTTCAGTGTGAGAGGTTGTGAGGGAAAGTATCATGATATACATACGCCCGTGGATACTTGAGCTTTTGTCTTTAATGTCGAATATACAACAACCTCAACAGCCCGAACAGGTGTAGGCTTCAAGAGGTGAACCTTGTCAAGCTGATGTTGGTTTATGAAAGCAGCGAGGTGATGAGGTTTTTGTTCTCCTCTCACAGAATGGCTTTGCGGTAGTGAGACCTCCTGGACACCATGCAAGCCACTCCTCCCCTCTGTAAGTATAGCAGCATGGACACACAAACACACGCACACACACAATTCCAGGAGGTCTGCAAAATGTTTCAAAGCGTTTATTACTGATCCACGATACTTCTAAGCAAGAGAGAGAGACTGGGTGAAAACACATGTCTCTCTCTCTAAATCAGTTCTTACCTAGTGTGTTTTGGGGTTGTTTGCTACCTGCCTGATAGGCAAGCTACCTCCTCCTCTGTTTCTTTTAAGCTTAGAAGACACAAGGCAAAGCACCTCAGAGTAGCTGTGCATGTGTGCAGTTGTGTGCGCCGTATGTGTGTGCGTGGTTATGTGACACTCTTTGACAGGAGGCATTTAGCCAAGTAACCACATTCAGCTGGGACTGTGTGTGTGTGCTCAGCAGTGCATGTCACCAGTTATTTATGGGATGATTGACTTTTCTTTATGAGCAGAGTTTGGATAGCATATATGATATACTGTCCACACACAAACGCACACACCAGCAGTTTACGACCCATGCTGACGCCAACATTCCTCCATTGTATTTTGTTAATCAACAGTTTTTTTACATACCTTTACTGAAGACGGGTTGGGGAAACTGCTGCACCACATTGTGAGTTCGTTGCTCCAAACTCCTCTCACCCGTCCTGCTAGAGATTTACACTTTGGTCATCATTTGGTGTCTGCCATCAAATCTGGTGGTTCTGCATTTCACACGGGTTTCAGTTTTTTTTTTGACACAACATGATTTTCTAATTTAAAAACTGATTCTGTTTACAGCGGTGGTAGATTAAATGCAAAAACTTTAAATAAAAGATGCGCAAATCAGAAATTCTGACATAAATGGTTGCGTGTCAAGAGTGTTTTTGTGCTATGTAAATGTATTGCACATCAGAGACAGTGCTGTGACTGTCACAACCTGGACTGAATAGCCAACACATGACTTGTTTTAGAGGTTCCTGAGGTCCATATGGTGATTGTTTGATATTAATTCGCTGAAGATGTCCCGTTACTAACATGTGGCCGCCTTCCTTTCTGTTTGTCCACAGGGGCTTCTGTTTCTTCAACTCTGTAGCCATCGCTGCCAAGCAACTCCAACACAAACTCAATGTCAGCAAGATCCTCATTGTGGACTGGGTGAGGACCCGTCACTTGACCAGCATCATCAGTCCCCACGTGGACAGGAATAAACACGCACGCACAGGCCCACAAATGTAACATGAACATAAACGAGAAGCACTCGAAGTCACAGAAGCCTTCTACAGTAGCACTCCATGTGTCGTTTAGTTCATTTAAATACTTTTATCTCTGGCCTCCATGTTTGATCTGAACTGGTACATAAGATTACAGAAGTCATATGAACACACACAGCCCTACACACATGCAAATACTGATCCGCAGCCACGTCGTCATCTCTGTTCCCCGCATGTGTGTGTGTATGAGCTCCATGGCTTTACACACGTTGTTTGTCTCTCTCTAATCTATGTTCATTAATTACTACCTGTTTCGTCCGATTTAAGATTAAACCATATTTGTATTTCACAGAGACGGTTCTTGGTGGTTTTAGAGGCCCTTCTCTGCATTTCGGCTCATAGGCTTTATGTATTCTGTCTATATTTGATTTGTCATGTTCAGATCATGTTTCTTCTGGTTGTGTGAAATCCCATCCTCGGCCCTTTGCAAATTCATTCAATGATTTTCCAGGATGTTCACCATGGCAATGGCACCCAGGAAGCATTCTACAATGATCCAAATGTCCTGTACATCTCTCTACATCGCTATGACAACGGCAACTTTTTCCCTGGTAGTGGACATCCAAATGAGGTAGGTACACAGCATGCCTCCACAACAGTACTGTGTTTCTTTTGTTTGTATTGTTATAGTTGTCAACAATTCTAGTTTTGAACTTATTCAAAACAAAATTTCGAAAAACTCCAAAGGTTTTTATCAAAGAAAACTCACCATAAGCAGATGTGTGTGTGTGTGATTCTGTGTGTGTGTGTGTGCTGTAGGCTGTATTCCCTGTTTACGGGAGAAATGTCAGTGCTTTGAATGTTAGAACTTCACGACAGGATGTGTACAGTCGAATTGCATGCCGATGTTTGCATACAGGAAATTGAGATGCCAATGAATTCTGCCTGCGGTCTCACCAGAAACCAAGTGTGATGACTATCCCAAGTCAGATGAACTGACCCCAACCCATGGTGGCTTTCACAACCTACTCAATTCCCCACATCCCCTCCTCTTATTTTCCCATCCTCCCCCACAATAATGAGGGTAAAATAGTCTATGTTTTCCCATAAATTCCCATGATGAGGGATGGTACATAAAACGCTCTGCTGGCTTGGATGTGGCTTCGCCTTAAGTGGCCCCTCAACCTCTGTTGAGCTGTGTGGTAAACCTCTGGAGTCTCACTGTCCCCATGTAGGTATATAACACACCATGGGGTCGGGGTGTGATGTCATAGCCATAATACAGAGTGCAGAGTACCACACAGTAACCAGTGAAGGCCTAATCCAGTCCAGCAACTCTTGAAACATGAAAGAGAGAAAGATGACAGAAAGAAGCACAAGATACTTTGAGCAATAGCAGGAATTCTTTGAGTGTTTGAGTGTGTGTGTTCATGTGCACGTGCGCGTGCATGCAGGCACATTACCAGTTGGCAGAGGACAGAAGGCATCATGTGTTTTTCGTTTGCCTTGTGAACATCCCGTCCACTGAGAGAAGAATGGAGACAGACGCTCTGCAATGCTCATCAGCATTCTTTCTCTTTCAAGCATCCTCTCACACCCACACACGCGCGCACACACACGGACACACACACACACACACAAAGGAAATTACCACACCTTTATGCCAAGTGTGTGTCAATCACCCTTCTCACTCTCCCCTCAAACTGACACATTGACTGATGGTGAAGGGCTTAGAGAACAACTAAATGGCTGCTAGCAGGACTACAAAGAGAGCAAGGAATCCTTAGACCTTCTTTCCAAGACCGGGGCCTCAGTTCACTCTATGCCCCAAATATGTAAGGTCAAACTGAGAGGAGCTCCCTCAGCTCTGCTTGGCTTCAGGGGGAGACCACTTTAATATTATAAAATGTCCAATGGAATCATTCACAGCACTGTAACTTATAAAATGTACAAGGAAATAAACATTTTGGAGTAGAGCAATGTACTGTACTGCACTGTAATCTGTGTATATGGCATCATATATACACCCAGCAAAGTAAACCTCCATATAAAGAGCAAACTGTGAACAGGAATTCTGTTTATATACAAATTTTGCTTTTTAAATATAAAAATTGTACATTTTGTAATCAGTGTGTTGCATTGTTTTTATATATCAGGCAGCCGTTGACAAATGTAAAATATATCCCAGTATAGTAGCCTGGGGCTTTGGAATCATAAGTGGGTGTAACGCTGTTGTGGCTCAGAGTGATTTATATGGCCATGTGACAAATCTTATCAAAATCAAAATGGAGGAACAGGGGTGTTAAATTAATAGCCATCCGTCTTTCATTTAGGAATCATAATCACTCCCTGGTGTTGCCCTAAAGAGATGCAGTCACTTTCTCTCCATTGCCACCATGTAACGTTTTGCGACAGCAGTGCTGATACTGAGAACAACAAATCAGTCGATGACCCAACTCTTTCTGGAGTTGGTTAACTTTCATGATACGCACAGAGACGCTTTCAGGTTGTCTCACTTTCTTTCCCTTGTCTCTTTGTCTTCTTCCAGGTTGGTGCAGGTGCAGGCGAGGGCTTCAATGTGAATGTAGGGTGGACAGGTGGTTTGAACCCTCCCATGGGAGACGCCGAGTACCTGGCTGCATTCAGGTAAACAAATGTAACCTGTGTTCAATGTCCTCCATCATCTTTATTCCATTTTGAAGCTATACACAATATATATCTTGATATTTTAAAATATCCTTTAAAGCACTTCAGAAATGAATGCACACGTTAGCAGGCTGCATGAGTTGTCTTGAGTCCCTGCAGTCCTGTAAACTGGATGTGAATGGTAACAGTAAATAGTCACAGTACATGCACAGACGATAAAGTTTAGTTGACTCCAGGTTATTTCGTTCTGACTACCTCACAGTGAGTGTAAGGGTTGGGCCTGCCAGCGGGACGAACTGAAAGAACTCCTTACACTTGACTTTGCTCTCTCTGGTTGTCGATCAGCTCTCTCAACTGAAGTGTTGAAAGTCCACAGCGAGCAGATTCTACATACGTATATCAGGCTAATGTTTTGGAAAGAAACAAACAGAAGCAGATGAAGGGAACAGACCCTCCTTGTCCGTCTGTGCTGAAACTCTTCTTTAACCGGTGGAGCAGCTGGATCTGTGTTCTTCATCAATGTAAACAACAAGTGTTTGTGCCAGGAGGACAAAACATAAAACATATTTTTCTCCTCCTGGTTTAAATTCTTTCTCAAATAGTGGGTATTGAAACTTTCCATCTGCACTGGAATGCAACACCTGGATGACTTTTGACTCCATTCCTAAGCAATGATAATGTCAAGTTGCACCTTGTTCGATGGGATGGATTGCCTTGAGTACATCAAACAAGTTTTCACGGCTGATCCGTGATACCTTTTGAAAAATGGTTGTCAGGAATCAAGGAAGAATTGTAACTTCATTTTCAAGTCTGGGTAAAAAACAGAACTGTACAACAATGTGTTACCAGACACACCGTTGGTCTCACCGCACATTTCACAAGCCATTTTTCCTCAATGAAAATGTGTGTTGGTTTTCCTCTACACTGTAATGAACTCTGTCAGCAACACTGACTCGCCAGCAGATGATGAAACAGTATTTGAGCTCTACAGGGTGCTGAATGCAGCACACTTAGTGGGTGGGCCCCTCGTCAAAGGAAAAATGCTAATGATGTAACTCTTACTGGTTAAATAACCCATAGGCCCAATATGCAGGATCGGAAACACTAAGTCCAGTATTTACTGGAGTTCTAGATGGTAATTAAGGAACAACTGGTCCTTTCCTGAGCAGCCGTCTGGTTTTGGTATTTTTCACACAGATTGGGAAATGGCAGGCGTTTTCATGTGTAAAACTTCCTCAGCTAACCACACTGTATTACTGTACCATATTGTGTGCTCCCCCTAGAAAATTTGCCCAGTATCAAAGTACTTGGGAGAAGAAGTGTACTGGTGGTTCAGTGGTTTGAGGTATATAACCATAGCTGTGATGTCTCTGGTACGTATCCTTTGTCACAGATAATCACAGTAAAAAAAGTAATATTTACTGCCACTATCAACTTTGTAATCAAGATTGAAAATCAACAATAATAGTAAAAGTGACAATAAACATTGTTTTGAGGCAAAATGAACCAAAGTTTCATTAAAAACACATCAAAACTTGAATCATTTTCCAGTGGATTCAATTTAGTGTATTAACCGGTATAAACACATAACATGCTATACTGACACAATTTAATGCATCATGAATTCATGTTTATGCAATCAAGTTATCTAGTTTGGTGCCAGTTCTGTAATTCGATTTGAATACATAATTCAGAGGACAGAGTGTTCCAGATATCTTCAGGATGGAACAGAAACCTGGCCAGCCTGAGGTCGTTGGTGATGTGTATCTGTTTTGGGTGTGTTTCTGTGACAGGGGAAATATTGTGGTTTAGAGTGGTGGTGGGACTCAAGTACAATCAAGAGAAAGTTCAGCTGCGTTGAGATTAAGTGACATGACGTAGTGCGTGTATGTGTGGAGGATTACCGAGCTGGTCAGAATTCAAGGTCAGTCTAATCACCAGTAGCACAGCACGTGCATTGGACATTTCAAAGGAAAGGATATGTACGTACATGTGCGCGTATGTTCATTTCTAGGTGGCTTCTGACGAATCATGAACTATTGAGGAGTGGAGAATACAGAAGAGGAGAGCAGGGGAGAGGAGAAGAAGTTGGGGGTGCATTGTTAGAGAATCCAAAGGCGGCGTAATTAGGCCCAATGGATCCCAGATGGCTGGCTGTCAGTGACGTGAGAAGAGGGACGAGCTCCTAATAGGAACCAGACGCACACAAACGCCTTTGAACTGCCGCTGAAAGAGAGAGAGTTAGAGAGAGAATCAAACGCGGCATGGGCCGTGTGCTCTTGCTAAATAACTGGCAGCCAGAGAGGAGAGGAAGTGAGCAGGAGAGGATAGAAGTAAGGAAAGTGATCTCCCCAGAGTATAAAGGAGCAAAGGGGCGTCTCATACCACCTGCCTTAAGTTCTGATTTTTATGTTTTGAGAATTTTTTGATCTTTGTATATCCATGAGAGGTTTGCAGAGAAGGCATGCTTCTCTCTTCAGCAGTGTTCTGCTTCACATCTCAAAACACATGCAGGCAAGTACACCTGCGAGCTGCTCTACCTGCACGTGTTGGCCTCTTTCCAAGTGGGAACGGAGAAAAGAGATGAAGCACTTGAAACATTGTTATCAATCATGAATCTCGTCCATTTCAATTGGATGTATTTCACAGTTACCCGTTGCAGTAAACAATCCAGAAGAGGTTTTACAGTGTATCAGTTTATCTGTTTTGTTTCTCTTTTGATTCCTACTTTAAATCACGAGCATCCGTCTTTTTAATTCTACGCTGATGTTGAATAAATGTCAGTGACTCCTCTCAAGTATATTTTGCTCACTGGTCCTCGTCATCATCTGCAATGAACTGTATGAACATCTGTTGAAAATATAATTTCTTAAATTGACTTTCTAATTACTACCCTGCCACAGGGCTGAGTAAAATATACCTATAAAGTGAAGATGTTTGGTTTACAGCACGTGTCCTCTGTCCCTCCACAGAGCCGTGGTGATGCCCATTGCCCACGAGTTTTCCCCTGATGTGGTGCTGGTGTCCGCTGGCTTTGATGCTGTTGAAGGTCATTCATCATCACTGGGAGGCTACAAGGTCACAGCAAAATGTACGTGTCAGTCAATCACTCATTCAAATACTGCATACCTTGACTTTAACGTACTCTTACACACAGACATTTATATAGAAATTAATCATCTGCTTTTATTCCCTTTAATTTGAATATTTTGTCATTTTTATTAATATCTTAATCCTGCCTGCAATATAATAGAAGAGACCAAGGTTGAGTTAAGAATGAATTTCATCTAACTTGCGGGACAAATAGCAGAATGATAGCATTAATTGAATTAATATCATGTGGTAACAAACCTTACAGCTAAACAACTTACAGTATTGATGCCAGACATTAGCATGAGCTGTGCAGCACAGACAGACAGTAACTTAGTGAGCAACCCATCATGGATTCATTGCACAAGTGTCACGGACTCTGGAAGAATCCTTTTAGCAGATGAGTCAATTTCTAGGAAGAAATTGCTGACCAGTGGCTCAACTTGTGTGTGTTGTTATTCTCTACCAGGTTTTGGCTTCCTGACCCGTCAGCTGATGTCATTGGCCGGGGGTCGAGTGGTGCTGGCTCTAGAGGGGGGACATGACCTCAAGGCCATCTGTGACGCCTCTGAAGCCTGCGTCAGCGCCTTGTTGGGCATGGAGGTGAGATTTGTCTATATGTAGGTGTTTGTGCACACATGCATCCATATGTATGTTCCATAATCTCACCACTGGCTCTTGGTGATGTCCCAGGTGGAGCCTCTGCCTCCGTCAGTGTTGGATCAAAGGCCTTGTGAAAACGCTGTGCAGTCACTCCAGAGAGTCATCCAGGTTCAAGGTGAGCAATGGCACTTCAACACAAGCATCAAGAACAGCAACATACTGTATAATCAGAGGGTTTACAGCATGTGAAAGTGTGACCGTACACACTGAGTTGTTGGATCTGCTGTTGATGCCTGATTATAGGAAATGTGCCCTGTGTATTTACAGTAGCACTTGTCCTACTATGTAATCACAACTATAAGGGTTATGTATTATATATAGACTGACATCAAATAGTCTATTATTCAATCAGGTATTCTTTCTTCAGAAGCCAAGCTATTTTCTACCTGTATCTCTGACTAACTAGCTAACAATAGTGGACACCTCCTACGCTGGCTGCTAGTTGCTGGTCCAGCCTTCTCAACAATAGGAAGTCTTTCCCAGGGGTGGGCGAGAAAAATATCATATCAGCATTTTTTTTCATGCAGGATCAAGATCCAGGATCTTATCACAATTATTTTCCATGTTTTTAAGACTAGTTTTCAAGTTACTGAACAGTACAAATAAACTAACATCCGTGTTAAAACATACAGTCCTACAAGGTTGCGAAGCCTAAAAGACAAAATAATAACTAACCTTTGTCACCGCTGTCCTGAAACATGCTCGTATTAAATATTGCACTGCACTGCAACTCTCCTGCCACCTCGGAGCAAAACAATTCCCAAATATTGATACGAGCACGGACAAACGGAGCCCTTAATCTGTTTCAGATGACACGCACAAAATTTGATATTCACTCTTGAAATGTCCCAATAAATTTGACGATCCAAATGTGTTTCCACTAGCTGGTTTAAATGAATTAACAAGTTAGTTGGAAGTAAAGTAAAAATGTATCCAGAATAGAAATGTTTTCAGGAATGCTTCTGTTCTTGGCTGCTTGGTGTGTGCGGGCTGCGATTCATGATTACAGTGGAGGATTTCAAGTTATCTTTGTATGTATGGCCCAACAGATGACCGAGATATGGGGGAAACACAGGTTCAATCTTAGCTGTGCAACACCCTCCATCTTTAGACCCTCCTGGTGAAGACAAACTCGTGAAAAAATATTTAAAAATAATCTTTTGGGAATTGTTGGGCGAAGATTTTACCAAATCCGATTGGCTGAAGACATTTTCTATCCCTCTCTCTTCCTACAGCATGTCAGCATTACATTTCCATTCTCTGTAATTAAGGCTCTTTCCTTCTTCATTTAGCACTCTCCATCACTCCTGCTCTCTGACCACCAGTCCTCCTTCACATCCTTGTCTCTCATCCCTCCCTGCAGCCGTCCCACACACAGACACACACACACACTCAAACGGCCGCCCTGGCTCCAATTATCTTCAAACACTTCTCTGGCACACGACCTTCGCAACATCCCCTCTGATTGCACACAAATGTTATCCCAACCAAATTAGATTAATTAAAAATATTTGCAAAGCCACAAGAATGTTAAGCCCATAATTTAGGCCGGGGGTGAAATAAATGTGAATTGCATGCTCTCGGCGCACAAAAAGCCCGAACACACACACTCATCGACAAACCCGTTCGCTAACTGATTGATTTTCCCTTCCAATGTGTGTCACAGGACTGAAGTGTGTCCTGAGAGAACAGACTGACTCTGAGTTTACATTTCTGAAGTCATCATCACTGACAGGGTTTATATCATAGTCAGAGCTTTTATTCAGATCAAACGGCTACAACCAGATGATCAAATACCACATGACTTTTAATAATACAGCGCACGCACTTTCCCTCAAGGAGCCATTCATGATGAAAACAACATTGAAAGACCGAGACCATTAATCTTTCTCTTTCTCTCTTACTCCTTTCCACCTCTTTGCTTCCTGCAGGTGAGTACTGGCAGAGTGTGAAGGATTCAGCCGCCACTGTAGATCTGTCCTACCTGCTGGCCCAGAGACGACGGCTGAGGCGCGACTCGGACAGCGAGGCCGTCAGTGCGATCGCCTCTCTGTCGATGGGAGCTGTCTCCTCTGACAGGTAAGAACTACGTCAGATTTGATATATCCTGTTGTAGCATTAACAACAATTTGTCCAATAAAACAGTTCTCTCTTATTGTTTATTCAGGAAACATCCCGAAAAACTGACGGACAAAGGTCATTACACATGAAGAAGGAAACTCATTGGAAACTCATACACACACACACACACACATACACACACAAAGCTATTTGGATCATCACTGGAAGCAGATGTCCACTTCAGTTGAACCACTGTACCCACCGCCTCACAAACACTCCTCCACCCTCTTTACTGACCACTCTGATTTAAACCCACATTGAGAACAGCGTCCACCCGGGCATCGTCCGTGTTGCCTTGACGCTGATCACTTGGAGACAGTTGAAAGGAAAGACAAAGATTGATGAAGGATCCTTTCTTGTAGCATCAGGAGCAACATGACGTACTGTCAACACATTCTTGACAAGGTTCTGTTACTTTTAAAGCCTCACCTTGTCAGTGACTCCCAAAAGACCTGCATGAGACAGCTCGGACTTCTGTAACCTTGGTCAAAGGTCACCACAGCTTACTGGAGCAAAGCACGCAGAGTGGAAGGAGTCGTCTCCGCAGGATGTGCCTGTGAAGGAGAGCAGACATGTCCTCTGCACTTAAAACACGTCCGGCTATGATGATGTCACTTGTCTGTGTGTGACAAGGGTCAAATGAAGGAAAAGATCAAGAGATTCTCTGATCATTTTGCACTATACGTTCCGTGATGTGACCTGGACAAAATGCAGCCATGTTGACGGTCTGCTTTATTGCTCATATTTTTTACATTATTTGAAATTCTTTGACCCTTGGCAAACATTTTTGTGAGATTCTTGTTTAAGATTCCAGCTTGAGTGAAGCTATGGTGAAGCCTGAAATACATATGTTTCATATTGTTTTGTATGTCCACATATTTTCTTCACTCTTTTTTTTTTTTACTTCTTCTTACTTGGTCTACCGGGTGAGCACATGCAGGAAGACTGCTGCAGTTATTGTTACCCGCTGCCTGACGGACTAAAGAACTCAATCTCAATCACAGAGAGACACTGCAGTTCGTGGTTTGGCAGCATTAGTAAAGATGAAGATCAATATGAGTCTGAAAGAATTTCTTTACGAGTCAGTAAAGACAAATGACCCATGACGCCTAACGGCAGCGTGGCCACTCAGAATGATTGTATGTGTGACAATACAGATTGCGTTGACAGTCACACACAAAGTGCACTTATGTTGCCCTCAGGGGACAAGGGCCACAACGACTCGCGTCTTAAAACCAGAGTAACTATGTTTGTTAGGGGACCAGTGTTTTTGTACCTGTGAAGGAGCATTCCTGCTGTATTTTGTAAACTTCTTTTATACTTTTATTTTCTTATTAACAAGGACAAAGTGAGATTTCCTTTCTGCGTTACTGACGCAAAGCCGCTGTGCTTACTTTCAGCATCTGGGATGTTTTGCTGCCCAAACCAAACAACAACATTTTAGCAATAATCCTGAGATAGCTGAATATCCGCACAGTCCAATTGGACACAGGTTAAGCACAACCAAAGTTTATGAGAACAATGTGCCCTCTCTGGACTGCCATGGCTTTCAGAACTTCAAAGACTTCGAAGAGTTTGTGAATACTTCTTTTTTTGTTTGTTTAATAATCCAAACCAAAGGATGGATTCATAAACAAATCCATTTCTCAAGAAAAGAAACTACTTGACGTCTATTTATACATTCAGATTCTTCGTCTTCCTTGCATGTCTAACAACGTTGACGGTGCTAAAGGTCGTGTTTTTTTTTTAATACAGTATGTTTGCTCTTTTATTTCTTTCTTTCTTCATGTTGAGTTGGGTTTTCAACCGGAAAGCAGAAATCTTTGTTAATCTAACGAAAATGTGAAAGTAATCAATGATGATGGATCCACATTACAGCCGGACAGACGAGTGTAGCTTTACTAAGATCAACTCGGACCTGTCCAATCTCTTACACTTTGTCTTAATTACTTCAAATGACTTATTTTTGTATTTGATCTCCACAACGTATCGTGTGCTTACTTAGAGACCAAATGATGAACCCGTGTGCCTTGAAGAAGTATGATGCTGACCAACCTGTGTGAAGGTAGCCTTAACAAACCGGGTCTCCATTAAAACTGGAGTCCGGTTTTTCTCCTGACTTGAATGTCAGATTTTCTTTCTGTACATAACGACTATTTTGTTTTTCCTGTCTTTTGTCTTGTCTATTATTTTTGTTCCGAGAAAACAAAATAAAGGTAATCTGAGTCGTGTATTTCTAAATGTGTTTTCCTTTGAACTCTTGTATTAATATTCTCTTAGCACCGCGGCTTCCATTGATATCTGAGGTACTGAATGTGGACATGTACTGCGTTATTTACTCCTGGGATTAATATAATATTGCACCGACATACCTCATTAAGAAACATTTTATTTTCCACAGGAGCTGACACAATAAAGGTGATCAAAAGCAGATGCAAAACAATACAAAAGAAACATGATGCAACTAAAGGTTACAAATGAATCCTCTATAATGTGGCTGTAATCACTTCATCATAACTTTGGCACATTTTACAAAGAACTTTCCGCTGTTTTATTTCTGTGTTATTGATATGAAATGGTCACAGCGAGGCTGCGGAGATATTCCTCAAAGCTGCGGAAACTAGCAGACATACATTAATCAGATTTTATTGCATTACAAATCACAAACTCTCACTATAAACAGCACGACTAAAAGTAAAAAGTACACAGAAGCGGAGGAGCGGCTCAACTGGGATCAACGGTCCATTTTCCCACGGACGAGTTCCATCAAAGCCAAAAGTTATGCAGAAGCGGAGTTGAAGCAATACAGTGTGCATACACCAAATTCACAAACAGATACACAACCCTAAAATACACGATAAAGCTATCCAGTTACTACAGCACAACAACGAGGAAGATCTGATTCCTCGTGCTCTTCCTCTTCCCACAAGTGGGGCCTTTGAGAGCCGGAGCGATTAGCTTATTAGCATTTTAGCTGTAAACATTCATTGGCTGTGACTGCCGTCGCACCATGTCTGTGCCATTATCATTAGTCATCGTAATGTCTGTCTGGCACGGAGTCATCCGCTGTGAGACGCTGTGGAGAGTCGGCCGGATGATGGTGATCAAGGTGCTACCCAAGGCACTCGAACCAGCAGCCATTTTGTTTCGTTGTCACCGCAGGCCAGCTGTGAGTTTTTCTTTTGTTTGCATCTTTCAAAATGCTCAGTGCTTGACCATCACGTCTCCCCCCAGCAGTGTTTCAGAAACACAGTGAAAACTGTTGCTGGGGGGAGGACATGTCAGTGTCATGAGTCGAGCACGTGTCCAGAGGGGGAAAGTGTTTATCAAAAGATTAAAAAAAGAAAAAAGGAAAAAGGTGGGGATGGCTGGTGAGGCAGGAAGACATTTCATCTTTGAGTGTAGAGAGTTTTCCATTTGTCGGTTTTCTGCGGAGAAGAGAGACAAAGAGGTGAGTGAGCATCGCGCGTACAACACACATACGACATGAAGGCAGTTCACACGTGAGTGTACGTGCGCTCGAGATGTGAGCGCGCAAACAAACAAACAAACTAACAAACACGTCCGTTTCGCAGATGGAAAAATGCCGACAGCCTCCTCGCTTTGACATCTCGTGTTCTATCAAGTAAACATTTCTTCTTGAGCTTTTTTCCCTAATTACAGCCTGCCGTCCCGTCACGTGCTTCGAGAACGTCCAGCAGACAGAGGTCATAACAGTTCGCATCACATGTCGTTCATCATCCAGGACATACGAGAATATTTTATTTTTATTTTAATGCTTTGCCCTTCTACATCTGAGAGAGTGAAACGTGTTGGTTCTGTCTGGCCACACAGTATTTTAATATTACGGAATTAAGCCCAATTCGTTTGTCCATATTTATGCATTTATAAGCATTCATTTATTTTAATATATGACATAATTTTATTTTTATTGATTATTAAAGCTACAAACATATTCAGCATGTTTAAAGATACCTTGTGTATTTCTTTTGCCTTTATATTTGTTTCCCCCCTTCTTTTTTTTTTAATTACTCTCTTGCTTGAAGTCCCGCTGTAACTCGTTCTGTTTTGCGATCTGCATCTGCATGTGGATAACAAACTGCACAGGAACAATGTTTGACAGATCCTGACGCATCGCAGGCTCCAGTAATGTGGCGTTTGGTTGCCGACGTGTCAAACAAGAAGTCATTCCTTCATGGCTCTCTATCCTCACAGCTGTATGTGCAAGGCCAACACACACACACACACTAATACACACACACGTACACAGATGGATGCCCAAGTACACGCAGCAGTCAACACACAAGTCTCTTGCCTGCACTCAGCTCAGCGTTTTGGCTCTCTCTAAAAATAAAGATGACTATCAAGATGCCTTAACTTGGATGAGCCGCAGAGGACCTTACATCTGGTCCCAGATCAGTCCAGAGTGACAGCATGAGATTTAATATACACAGAAGAGCATCCAACAGCTGGCCAGTCCAAACTGTAACGCACACACACGCACACATGCAGGCATGCAGAAGAGCCAGGGCGCTTCGGCAGAGGAAAGAGCAGTGACAGACATTCTGATTATAGTATAAACAACTCAAACAAAACAATCCTCTCATTCTGAAAGTCACACACAGAGCCAGACGCCCGCGCACAGAACTGTATGTGTGTGTGTGTGCGTGTGCATAAATTCTCAGGGAACATATAGAAGGTTCATCTTTTGAAAATACGAAATATTATCTAGCTGCTTTTACTGATGTTGTCAATCCAGTAAAGTTTCAATCATCCACTTATGTCCTAAAAAACTGTGGACAGGGTGGAAAAAAAAAGGGAACATTTACTGCAAATTACTGTTGTCCAATAAAACATTGACACAAACTGCTCAGACGTCACACAGTCCCAACAAAAAAAACAACATTCACATGTTTCTACAAGGAGAGCCAAAGGAGGATTTTATAGAATTTTATCAGACTTTGTCCTGTTTTCTTATGTTGAAAATCGATGGAAATTATTAACTGATATACTTCCCTAGACGAAATTCAAAATAAGATCTCATCCTTTTCTGCCTTTTTCTCGGAGAGCTAACCGAGCTCAATTTAACGCCATCAGATCTTGTTCTAATCTCTATATTTTTTTATTGTCTCTTATTTATTCTCTCTGCACGAGTCTAGTTCAGAGAAAGAGAATTCAGTGAATCTCCAAATAAGAAGATGATTTACTTCTGTTGAGACAAAGAAAAAGACTATTGTGAGCAGCTGAGTTCTCCTGTGCGTACAGCAGCCGCACATTTGTGTGTCTTCTAAACTACCTAGGAGACGCACTTGACTATTGAAGGCCTTGTGTTTCTAGCACTTTCTGTGACGGCCCCTGCAGAGTTGATGATAACAGGCAGAGCAGGCAAAGTGGAGGGTAATCACTACCGAACTGCATTCAAGGACACTCTGCTCCACGTGCAGGGGCCTTAGCTTTCCATCCGAAGCTCTGGGGCCCCGGCCGTCTACTGCAGAGGCCACTGGAGGTTTAATAATAACAGAGGGGAACACCTGCAGTGTGCACATGGCCGGCGGCTGTATGTGTGTGTGTGTGTGTGTGTGTGCGTGCATGTGTGTGTGTGTGTGTGTGTCTGGACAGTGTAATGTGTTCCTGTGCAATATAGGATCCTGCAGAATTGTATACTGTTGCAACGTTCTCTTATCAATACTTTCCACACATGTGTGAAATCGTTTAAACTGTGTGTCTGCCTGTTTGAAATGTGTTTACCTTGACTTGTCACCTTGCTAGTGAAAAAGTCTTCTCCTCTACGTCCCTGCAACAAATCCGACTTCACTCTTTCTGATTTCAAACGGGGATTTTGTTAATGAAAACCGGGGAAACAAGAGAGATCGAATCACAGAAACCACATCTGCGAGTGTATTCTTGTTTACTGATCTACAGATGTGTTCCCATACACACACGGGCTTGTGCACACTGCAGCACAGCTAATTAAAGCTCACTACAAACAACCACACGGATACGGACCAGTGCACGTGCACATGCGCTGACATACACAGCCCCTTGTGGCTGACCCTAACCCGGGTACACACACCTTCCCAATGTCTCACAACTGTTTCCAATCTAAAGGTTCCTGCTTGTCTGGGCCCGACGCAGCCTGATTGCACGACACTGGATATAAGATCCTGAGGAGAGAGGGCAGGGCTGCAGGGGAGAGACAGAGAGAGTGATGTGCCTGCACTTTTTTCACTCTCCCTTTCTGTCCCTCTTTTCATGTTGTACCTGGTGTCTGTTAAAAGGGTTTTTTTTTTTTTCATAGTAACTGTGTGAAGGTGATCCTGCAGAACCTGGAGAACATTTCTCTTAAATACATCAGAGGTGGGTCAAACACCACATCTGGAGGGAAACATTTAGTAAATAAAGTGAGTTGGAGGAAGTTCTCTTAAAGTCTGCGCTCAACCTTTCATTATGTTTTATCAGAGTTAAATTATCATTGTAGTTTTGTTATTGATTCAACTGTAGCAGAAGAGTTGATCCGGTTAATGAAGGTGTGAGGAGGTTTTACTATATATGCTATATATAAATATATATAGATACTATACATATAGTATCTATATAACTATATATATATATACATAAATATATTTATATATATACATAGATAAATATATATATATATATAAAATATTTATATATTTATATATATATATATAATGCTGATATATTTATCAGCATAAATTACATCTACAAGAACTTACATTTCATTTGATTGATGGCATAACATTGAAATCCATTTTATGCAACAACAAACAACAATATATTCGCTAATAATTGCAGGTGCATTATTTAAAAAAAAATGCGCTCAATAATAATAAGACTAATATTATACGTTAACATTTATAGCGATCACTAATATTGAATTTTGTAGCTCTGAAAATGTCACAATAAATAATTGTAATTATGTATTTTATAAAATTGACTAAAACGTATCGATTACACTTCAGGTTACGCTTTTTTTAAATGTAATTTTCTAGCTTTGAATATTTTTGTATACTTGCATAGAAATGTCAAAACTCCTCAAAGGGAGCAGGTTTTTTTTATTTTGTCTTCACACACCTGAACTATCAGTTTTTAAAACCTGGAAGTTCTAATTGTCAAACGAACACTTGCTGTGTGTGAACGCTGAATGTGAGCGTTCGCCCACTAAACGACCCTGTTGTGTTGTAAACACACATTTAAACTTTGGGGATGTGTGATTATTTGTTTATACGTGATTTGGTAAGAGTCAGGTTCTGAGCTTTATAGGTTCCTATCGAACAAATAGATTCTTGTGTTACATTTTGGTAATAAAATCCAAACAAGCAACATACATAAATTGACATTGACATTGTGCGTGTTTTTGCTTTGTTTTGATTTTTGTTGGGGTTAGATTTCTTTGAACAAAGCAACCACCACAGATTTACCTCAGATTTACCTGCTTACAGATTGTGTTTGTTTTGCACATGAACCATATTTACTTGTTGAGGCAAGAGGACACATATAATGCACCGAATCACTCTTGCAATATTTATCGTGTGGAAGTAAACGTGCCCATGTGCTGATGAAAGAATGAACACGGAGGTTTGCATACTTTGTGCATGCATGGTTTAAGCATGTATTTGTACACAATCTGTGTGTGCTCATACCTGAGGGGCTGCAGCGAAGCGTCTTGTTGCACTGGACTAAACTGTGGGACAGACCACGGAAGAGAAGTTGCAGTGGGAGCAATGGAGGGCAGAGGGGGTGAAAGGTTTCAGTTGTATTGATGCAACCATGTGGAATTGGAGTGAACTACTCGTTAAGCACATGAGGCCAAGCAGGATGGGCAAAGGTTGCAACGATTAAAAGACAGATAAAGGTTAGACCCAGAGAAATCAGAAGTTCAGAGGTCAGGAAATGGGTGCAAACACAGACAGAGGCAGTGGGGTGGAGAAGTGGACACGAAAGGGTTTAGGAGAGAAGACTGAGGGGATCCTAGTGGCTGGTGGACATGGCCCAGGCCCCCTCCATCCTCCAGACGGAGAAGGCGTAGCTCAGTCTTTCGTGGGCCAGATAGTTGCAGCTAGCAAGTTTAGCGTCCATCTCATCGCTCTGCAGCACCTGGTAGAGGAAGTCGATGTAGCGTGAGGCCAGTTTAAGGATCTGGATCTTGCTCAGCTTGTCAGATGGGAGTGTGGGGATGATCTTGCGCAGTGAGGAGAAGGCGTCATTCAGGGACTGGGTGCGTTGGCGCTCCCGCACATTCGCAATGACACGCTGGGAGTGGAGGTCTTCAAAGGGCTGATCCGGCCTGGGCCCGAGCGACGAAGGGGCTAGAGTCACAACTGTCGAGGGGCTTTTCTTCACCCTCTTCGGACCAGCTGGCAGCAGGCTGTTGGGACTGACGGTGCCGGTCTCTTCTGTCTGGCCTAGGCTATCCTTCTTGGGGTTAGGTGATCGTTTTCGGTTTCCTTGTTGTAGGCTCTTCTTCGAACCCCTCTCCAGTTCCTCTTCGCTGGCCCCCATCCCTCCTTCAGGGGAGTTGGTGCAGGACACCTCTTCTCTCATTGTACCGTCCACAACGACCTTCCAAGCTCCACCGCAAGAACTGGCAGGCTCTTTTCTTCTCTTCTCAGCCTTCCAAACGGCAACAACAAAAACTCAATTTTACAGGCTTGGGTAAGAAAATCTTCTCCTCCGTCAAAGAAAGTTACGGCTGTTGATTCTCCATTGGACTGAACGTCAGTATGGCCGTCCTGTTCCCTGGTCACCTTGTTAAACTTTCACATTCCCTTCTCAACCTGGCAGACAGAACAACAACAAACCATCTGACAGGCCGGTCCACCTCCGCCCCTTTTATACCCAAACGCTAACCCGGGGCCTGCGGGCACTTCTCATTGGATCGGTGGACTAACAGAGGGCGTGGTCCGGCCTGAGCCAGGCAGGAAAGCAGGAAGTGTGCGTTAGCAGGGCGGGTGAGAGAGGAAGGGGGTAAGTGGTCCTCTCGGCCAATAAGAAGTGCTCTGTCTGATGTTGCAGAGATGTCTGAGGCTTTATGGGTTCCAGATTTGGGCTGGAGCGTCAGTCCACATGCACCCTCGTGGCTGCATTCTCGTTCATCACATCCATTATCAGAACAGAAATCAACTGCAAAACCTTTATTCCTGAAAGTCATCAGCGCAAGCTTTAACAGCGAGCGTATTATTGGTTTTATTATAAACACACGTAGAAAGCTCTCGCAGCATTAAAGTCTCACATGTTGATGAGCTGAAAACGTTTCTTTTTTTCTTTAACACGAGAACAAGTGTGAATTCCCAAAAACATTTTTCCTGCCACGATCCCGATCATGTTGATCTAATCAAAACAAATGTGTTCAACTACAGGTCACGACATGGAGCAGATGAAAATACGGTTGTTTCACAAACCTACGGGGGAATTACAGGTTAATGTGCTTCATGATTTGGAATTTATGTTTAGAAATGGCGCAAATTATAAATTTTGCCATGACAGACCATGAAGTCCTGCAAACCAGAAAATGGATTTTTCATAAATCTCTTTTGGCCGCAGCGGCTTTAAGTAGATCTGAGCGAAAATGTGAGGTTGTGCAAGCAAACATCCCAGGGGGAATTTCACAAGATGAGCCTTTCTATTCTTACGAATAGCTGTCTCTGGAGACAGTAAACTAACTTCACGATCTCACACCTGACCGGTGCTTGTTTGAGCAAAGTGAATAAAAATCTCTGCTGACATGTTGGACCGGGAAGAGACAGACAGGGCCCGGGGTGACCCCTGATCTCAGTGGCCCAGTGACCTGAGTCTGCAGAGGTGAGAGAGCACCTAATTGTGCTATCCATGTCTGCAGGGCAGAGCCGACACATGTTCCACCTCCACACCATGAAACCGTGCCGGGTCTGCAGACACTTAAACACATATTCTGCACGCTGGCAGTCATGACACAGCTGGCAGGTCCGCTTGAAGAAATGACAACCGTACTGTAGCTCAGGTTAGTTCGATCCTGATCTGCTCTTTGAACTTGTGAAGGGCAGTGCAGCCTGAAGAAAGGACCGGATCTTGCGTAAAACTACGTTTGGATCCAAGTCTGTTTCCCAACATTGTGTCCATTTATACCTTCATGCGTCATTACTGACTCATGTGTGGATCACTGCAGAGACATCTTGTGGGGAGTTTTCCGCTGCTCTTTGCAGATGAAATGCTGTACTTTCTCATGTTGTCATGGTTAATGGTAGACTTCCCATTTTAACACCTCCAAAACGTTTTTCACAGGATTTGTCACGTCAATCGTGTCTTTGAAACGGACTGAGATCTAATTTAGTCCAGAGACATAAAAGCGAAGAGGGTTTCAGCAGAAACGAGTATTTACCAACAAAAGTTTCATGGCGTGTAGCTAAACTTCACATCTTATTTGCTTGACAGCTGTTAGCCAACAATATGGGTGTGATTGCAGGAGCAGCCTTGGCAGGATTGAAGGAGCGTATGTGAGGAGAGCGGTTCAGAAGATTTTTGATGAGCCCCATGATTGCGCTGGTTTACATTTCATTCCGCTGAACGGAAAGTAGCTCGTTCCCTGTTGGATTCAATCAGCTTGGATGGAAGAAAAAACCTCATCTGGCCATCAAAGCAGGGAGACAGTGAATTATATGAGGTTGCATTTACATAAGAGGCAAAGTCAACTCCAGGTTTAACTGGTATTATAATTGGGCTTATTGGGAGCACTGGTGGAGACAGTGGAGGGACAGGAAAGACATTGTTGCTGAGGCTTACCTTTGGCCAAACCATGGCTCCGTGCCACCGTCATGGAAAAACTGAGCTAACAAAGCGAATGGGCCAACAAGAATGTCGTGGCACGGCCGTTTTACAAAAGAACAGAGGGGAGAAAAGAGAGAGAAAGGGAGAAGAATAAGAAAAAGGGAAAAGAAAAGGACAAGAAAGGAGCGGGAGAAGGGGGGAAAAGTGAGGCTGTCCAAACAGAACCAGATGCAGGAGTGTGGAGGCTCGTTTGATCTCTGTCCTCGTAGGCTGATTGATGTTGCACATTTCATTTTCTTGTCAGAGTCTTGACATAATGTTTCACTAAACACTCAGGCCCTGCTCTCGTCTTCTTTTTTATTTCCACGGGGGTCATAATTAACCCTTTCTGGAGCTGAAAATAGATCTTAGATAGATCAATATATATCAATATATATAGGCTTACACACGCACACCGGGAGGGGGGCTTAGATATGAAAGAAGACCGATATGTATTGTCTCTTTCTGCCTCGCCGCCATATGGTTCGGTCTGAAATGAAATACTGCCCTCAAGAGCGGCATTGTCAAAACTTTTGAAGTCCTCCAGGAAAAATAGAGAAACAGTTTCTTTTACTTCATAATGCAGTCAATTCAATTACCATCATATGGCAAAAGGTCGAAGCACTGCAGTGATGTACCAGGCGAGTAGGTGCGCAACAGTGTGACCAATCATAAGTGATGTGTTTGGAAATCTATATAGCCTCGACAAAAGGAACCAATCATAAAATTCCTCCTCACCCTCACCCTGGGAGTTTCTTCACCCTCTTGGCTGCTGTTATTGATGTTTGCACACAGCGCACACACACACACACACACACACACACACACACCCATCCTTCCACAGCTCCATCCCTCCCGAGGAGCCTATAGTGGCACAAAGGCAGACATCTGGGACCCATTTCCCCCCTGGAGAAGCCCTTCCTGTGGGGTATCCACTTAGAGTGGTTCGGGAGGAGGGCGGTGGGGGGGCTGAGGGGTGAGGGAGCATGGTAGGTGGGGGATGGCGGTGATGGGATTGGGCTGGGGGGAAGGCTTGCAAACTAATAATGAGGACAAGAGGTGTGGATGATAAGCAGATCGAGAGCAAGCTGAGTGTGAGCAGAGATACTGAACAAAGAGGTCCAACGCTCAAACCAATAAACACAGAATCTCATCTTCACCTGCCTTTCCTAGATGATGGGCAGATAAAGTAAAGGCACAGTTCCACATTTTGAGACACATGTTGTCTTGCTGAGAGCAAGATGAGAGGATGGATACGACTCTGACGTCAATGTCGAAGATATGAAGCTTCCAGCAGCTGGTCAGAGACTGTCCTCTGAAGAAACAGGACCAGAGAGGTCGGACATGCAATCAGCAGAAACTACCAATATTGACATTTAAGTGACAGATACCATCTAGCGGACATAGTCATTATGACCACAGGGTAGTAGGAAAACAGATGGTGCCAATATATGGGCGAGAAAGTCCAAGAGAAGAGTTAGGTAGGTGCAGTGGACGGGTCCCACAAACAGCTGACGTGTGGTTCAGCAGACAAGTGGAGGCTGTAGTTTTAATGGACACTGCTGTGGAACACAGCAGGTTATTTTCTCACATTTTGCCCAGACAAAGTCAAAATATTGTTTTAAGAACACAAATTGTCAACCTAACTAGAATAAAAGTGCTTATTTGAACCCAAAGCAGGATCTTTCATTGACAGTAATCAAGTGTTTTTGGGTCTTAAACATAATCAGACCTTAACGAGAGCCTCGGCACATCATATCAATGACACATCATTAGATATCATTCGTTTTCAAGGAAACAGGTCGTCTGTACAATGTTAAATTGTTAGTTTGTTTGTTGTATTACAAATTGAACAGGATGTCACATGTGAGCTTTAGAGGTTGTGGCAGGCAGATTTGGACGGATGAAACTAGCAGTTTCCTCCTTGTTCCATTCTTTACGCTAAGCTAAGCTAAGCTAAGCTAAGCTAATTCAAGCTAAAATAAGATAAGCTTAGATAAGACAAAAGCATGTTTATAGATATTTCCACAGTTATGTTATTCTACATTATAGTCTGTAATTTAGCTAAGAAGCCAACATGGATGAAAAGTCTTTACGGACCTTTCAAAACCAGAAATCAACTACTTTTGTACGTACCTGATTCAAAGCTAATGCTAATGCTAGCTGCTTGCTGCTCCGTCACGCCTGACAAACTGAAACCACACGGTGTTGTTCTTCTTTCTTTCGTTGCTTCTTTCTTTCTCATGAAATCACTTTTCCTCAAACATTAACTTTGATTGTCGCTAACTCAATCATGACTGCCGATGGACTGTTTTAAAGCTTTGTGAACATCTGCAATTTAGTGGAAAAATTTGTAAATCCATCTGCTGAGGATCATGTGATATGATTAAAACAGCTACCAGCAGAACCCTCAGGTTATATTGTTTTGTCAAATGTTGACAGACACGTTTCAATGTCAATATTTTATATACGTTTTTCTATGAATATAAAAGCGCCGTTTGCACCAGAAAGCGCTGCGCTCCGCTGCTGCGTGCCTGCCTGTATTATTCTTGTTAAGCTGTGACTTATCTTCTCGCATTAGACTGTAATTTATCATAATATTTAGTGCTCAAGCTTCCTTCAAATGTCCCTGCTTTCATGTGTAATTTAGCTAATATCCTGCCCCGGCTCTGATTACAGTGTTTAAGTGCCGGCCTCGACCATGGCACATTACAAGCAGTCCCAGTGGAGCTCACAGCTGAGCTGGGATACGGCATGTTGGGCTGGTGGACGCTTCGCAGACTGGGGTATGATTCATATGTTTCTCTCTGGGACATTTGTGGAGGAAGCGGTGCATGATGGTAACAAGCCGATAGCCAGTGTTGACTCATTTTAGTACCATTTTCTAATACATGAGAGGATGTTAAAGCAATAAAGAGGAGTTTCAGTGTAACAAGTCTGTTTTGGATCTTTTCTGTTTGTTAATAATCTTGTTTTATAATCATTTACAAATACTTAATATGTTTTATGGAATGGATTTTCTTTTCCAGAAGGTGAACTGATCCACCAGGGATTAGTACATTTCTTGTTTACCATTAATAAAGCCACTTACTATCCCTTTGTAAAGGATACCACATTAGAAAATGGTACTTAAGCTTCTTCATGCAGCAACAACACAAAAGTAGTGGATGTGTGTAAGAGTGCGTGACAGAGAGAAAGCTTGTGTGTGTGTGTGTGTGTGTGTGTGTGTGTGTGTGTGTGTGTGTGTGTGTGTGTGTGTGTGTGTGTGTGTGTGTGTGTTGATGTGCATCCTGTCCATATGTGTGACAGCAGGTCTGTGTGTACATGTGATAACGTGAAACATACATGACGTGTTTAGGATCCTCCAAGTGGCCTGAGAAACAGGACACGTTTATTTTTGTTGCTGGTGTTGAAGAACCGAGTGTTTTAATCTGCATCTGATGAGAACCGGCTCTATTTATGGTTAGTCATCATATGAGATGAATTTCCACTTTCCGCTGAGTCAGCTGCCAGATTCGGTGTAGGTGCGTTTTCTTTGGAAACACTAATAAGATGATGAGCTAGTCAGCAGATTGACTGACCATGTGATCATTCCATCTTCAGAAAGTAGTTGATCAGGCGGCAAGGTTGTTGTTTGCGGGAACCCTTCACAACACATAACTTTCATATCAATGTAGGGAAATTAAAGCCTTGATGAAAATGTTAACACATCCCCTCCGCTCTCTGAAGGTTTCCGTGTTTTGATACATGCAAAAAGTTAATAGCCTCTCAGAGACTCAGTCTCCACAGCAGTATACTGAGATTCCACATAGATAATGTGTTCGGGTCAATGTCTGATTATCTTGAAATACTACACATAAAAGGCAATGATACGACATTTTGACCCCTACGACGTCCGCTCAGGATCATTTCTTCAGATGCAGAATCAAACGGTGCTTTCTCTAATCTCACACCTCAAATACTAGTTACTGGAAGCAGTGTCAACTGAGGATCTCCAGGATTTGGCACTGTCACGCATCCACTCCTGTCAAACGTACAGGCAAGCGCTGTCTGCTAGGCAGAGAGGAATGCTGCGTTTCTACAACAGAGCTATTGCATTAGAAACATCAACAGAGCTCAGCTTCAAAGGAGGCCGCCTTCACATTGAATCAATCCCTACTTCCATCGGATTAGGTGATCTTACCAAGGTTACATTGTGCTAACGTTTCTTTATGGTTTTTCAAATCCCTCGCTCTGGTTCTGGTTCCCCCTGTGAAGCCACTTCAAACAGCCTCTGCCATGGCATATCCCTTTGTGCTCTAAAACAGCAACTATGTGTCTCTCTAAAATGTTTCAGATGCAGACTCTCAGTGGTCCCAGAGGCGCAGGCAACACACCAGCATCAGAGGGGGAGAAGACAATGACTGTGAAGGTGGGGCGTCTGTTCTGAAAACAACAGGTATGAATGACTGATGATAGATTGAGAGAATGAGGGGAGAAATGAAAGAAAAAGCAAATAGTACGGCAGAAATCCTAAAGCAGTAAATCAGTGTGTTAATAAGGAGAGACGGGAAGGAGGCAGGCTGCAAAGGTCTGGAAACATATGTTTCAGTTTGTAAATAAAACAGTAAATTGCTATGGATATTGCTTAAATATCTGTGGGCTTTGTACCACGCTTTGCGGAAGTTCCTCGGAAATCATTCTGGGACCGCCTTCTTAAAATGCCAAAGCGGCTTCTTAGAGGCCATCTGGTTCTCTACCAATTCAAGATGTTTGCTTTTCATTTCACTTTTTTTTTCTCTCTTCAACGCTTCCTCTTTTAGATGAAATGCTTCAGTTTTTACATCATTAATACCGAAGTTCCTATATCGCCATTGTATCCTCGACACGTCACAGACAAAAGGCAAACGGTGAATCCCTGCTCACAGTAGAAAGAAACTGCTACTCGATTCTGTACTTTAGAACCAATGGAAGACAACGTCGACGTGATCACATGACACATCACATTTCTTTGATCAAGTTCAAAGGAAAAAAAAGGATTGTCTGGTCATCAAAGTGACTGAAAAAAACCATACTTATCATTGACTTGGTGTAGGAAGGCAAAATCAGAATGGCTAAAAAAACACAATTAATTACTAATGAATAAACCCCCAACCGTTTACAAAAAACAAGCTGCAACTTCCACTGAAAAAACACCTGAAACTAAAATAATATGACGACCATGTTGTCATAGTAGTTCAATACTAATATAACAATTTGAAAGGAGCCAATCTGCCACCCATCTGGTACTGTTAATACTTCCTTTGCATTTCTCGTTAAAGGGACATTGTGAATTTCTTTCGGCCACTAGTAGGAGCTGCTGAGCAGTACTAGTGTTTATTTACTGAGTGTCTATGCAGACACAAGTGTAGTGTCATCAGTTTCCCTGTGAACCCTCCTGCTGGCATGCAGCTGACAAAAAACACACAAGTATTCAAGTTGGAGCTGCACGCAGGAACTCATACTCACCCACAAGCATTGACCAAAGAGGTTGTAAATGAAGGCTTGAACAGAAATGACAAAAATTGAACCCAAAGTTCCAAAAATAAAGTAAGAGGGAAAATAAATAACCAAATCTCTCGAAACCTGAAAATCAATGAGGTCTGCGCATATCGATACCGCTTTGATCCTACTGATCCTATAACGTTGAATAAGGATCACTGCTCCCAGTAAACACACGAGGACTCATTGTGCAGCATCTAACATACATGTAATATCACTGCTCTTAATTCAACTGCAATTCTGTGTGTGCTGTTTAATGCGCAATATCTCTATGTGCAATAGTTAACTTATCTATTACATGTAATATGACTGCTCTTACATCAACGACAATAATATAGCTTCTATACAGCATATTTATTATATCAGGTGGGTTCTTATTTTTACGACTCATCTGTCCTTATTCGTTTGTTAGTTTTTTGAAATGCCCTTTACTGCTGCACTATCCACTTTGCTGCTGTAATGCTGTAATGCTGTAAATATCCCCGTCATGGGACGAATAAAGGATTATCTTATCTAATCTGATGTCATTATCACATGAAACCAAAGTTGCTTGCTTGCTTGCTAGAAGGTTGGTTGAACGGGCAAAGTGCTCAGTGTCTACGTTTCAGTAAAATAAGAGATAAGAGGAAGCAGAATGCATTGTTTTCTTCTTCAAATCATAGAGAAGTATGAATACCTGTATCGATATAGACTCTGGTCATTAAATAGTGGTGAAATGGTATCAATAGATAAAAACAAACAATCCTCACCATGCTAATCTTGCGATGGTCGAATTTAGATTCCGGGAGGCTCTGACTGGGGTTCGGCTTATATTTGATATTAAAGAGTTTAGAACTGACAAGTGATCTGTTCAGAGGAGGACGACAGTGTCAGACCACTTCACCTCCGTGTGCAGTTGTTTTTACAGATCATTGTCTTTTGAAAATGAAATGTGTATTTCTCTCTATACTGACTTCATTATAAATGTCTGAAATAAATAAATAAAGTTTTGAATGAATGGGTGATTTAAGTCTGGCAAAAGGCAGCTGTTGTGTTTGATACGTCCCTGCAGACACTGGTCCACTGATGGTGGCCATCACGCCAACAAACACAGAAGAATGAATGTTTGAACTATCTTAAAAAACAGATTTGTCAGTGTTTTATGAGAAAGGAAAACTCCAAACGGCATTTTGAAGTAGTATCATGACTGCAGGACATTTACTTGTCAATGACTTGTTTCAATACTTAACAAACCAGTGACAAACAGTAATAAGTAGCCATATGTCCACTCATCTTACTGTGTCAGTACTTCAAATAGGTACAGCCAGGTGGATGTCCAGGAAGCTACGTGTCAGATTATCCTGATATAATCTGGTGAAAATGTGTTTGCAATGAAAAGCAACGATTTCCTCTGCTGGGTGAACGTAGATTTGACGTCAGCTGTTGTCAAACAAATAATTGTGGCTTTTTAGCTTCCAGTCGAACAGGATGTTTAGGATATTTGAAAGTATAAACTTTAGTTTCCAGTCTCACCGCACTCTGCCTTCAACACTCGAGACAACTTCCTTCCTTGATTTGGGTAGAAAGGAGTCCTGTAATTGAATCAAATGAGACCCCTCCCTCTCTTAACATACCACACATACACACACACACACACACACACACACGTTTTACAGGCTGGTGTATAAACTTAATAGGACGCATTTGGTTCCAAAGCCCCCAGCTTGCTCAGTGGAAAGTGAGCCGGATTGTTTTTCAGTGTCTTAATGTCGACGTTTATAACGGCCAGATAAAAAAATGTTGCCATGGTGATTTAACCACAACATTGCAATTAGCTTGATGCAATGAGACTCTGGGGGCTTACAAGCAAACCAGTGTGATGCAATTAAGATATAAGTACCAACAAAAATGCCTTTACAACGCAGAGGAAAGAAGGAGAAAGCAACAAAGAGAGTGAAATAATGATAGAGGCTGCTTACAGATCAAAGTTGTTTCAATACCAGATTAGCAGGTTTTTTTACAACAAGATGGATTTCGGAGACACATTTTCCACCAGATTTTGTCCTGCAAATGAATCTCTTAATGAGTATTAATGCACCAGACCCTGATAGCGCCGCAGTTATTCACTCACATATTTTTCACATCAACTTCAAAGACCTTTTATCAGGCGGCTGCCTTAACAAAATTATACACCGAAAAGTCTCTGCAGCCGTCCCCCTCCTTTCCTTTGAGGGGCAAAATAAAAATATGGATGGAATAATTGCCTGACTTCAAAGTGCAGGTTATTGCCCTGCATTTACTGTCGCGATTGCAATGCTGTGGGGTGTTTTTCTTCATAAATGTTTCTCGGGTGGGTTGGAGAGGGGGTGGGGGGGGGGGTTCATTCCTCTCACGGCGCAAATCCCACTCTAATAGCCCGACACTGACCCTTGTGGCCCGGGTTTAGGAAGAAGAAGAATGAGTAACACCTTCAATCTGCCTCCTTGACTCTTTCTCATATTACAAGGTCACACGCCTTCTGAAGAAAATTACCCTGTTTTTTGCTGCTCAGTTCCTTTGAAAAGTACACAGTCATGAAAAGATTTGGAGGAACAGAAACTGTAAACACATTCCGTCTTAAAAACGGGAACAGTTATTAGCCGCTGGCGTTGCTATTTTCAGATTTCATGCGGGGGGATTGTCAGAAACATTTTATTAACATGGCTCTCAGACACACCCGTCTACAAACACATTCAGTCAAGTGACACATGTTGACACTAAGCCATGTCATTTCTAACATGGCAGTGGAGAGATACAGGAAATACAGCTAAATAATCTCATTGAGCAACATGAATGTCATATCAAGAAGACAATATTAAACACGGCATGCACATTAGCGGAATCACTGCTGGTGAGAACTGAAACCGCCCATCGTCACACAAATAATGCCTGTTGTTTTCGCTGACTTACACTGATAAAAATAATACAAAAGTCAATGTTACATAGAAAACGCCCTCATACCTCGGAAATATATTGGACCAGGACATGTGGTGCTGATTTGAAATTGCGCATGAAAGTGTTCATGTTGATTCTGCAGGTTCTTGGCTGATGTGACACACTCGGTGGCGGGCCTCCAGCAGTGTTTGATGCCATGTTGATAAGACAGATTTCACATTTGATTACTGTATGTGCAACGTGGGATGGAAAGAGATATCTCTTGTCTACAATTACTTCATCCATCATAGGCAGAGACACAAATAAACAGGCTGTATCACAGTTGTCAAGCCCACACTATTCTGTTGTATTGTTGGAGGAGTGAGGCCCTCTAGTGGCTATCGCATGAAACTGCAACATATAATTACTACAGAGGGTGTTGAAATGCAGCTATCCTCACATCTTGGATTCATCTTGTCACAAAGGAGGGGTGCTGGATGCATGGGGAGTAAAAATGTAAGAGAATAAAATCTACCCATGATTAAAAACAGCTTGTGTTTACAAAGTGGCCAGGTCAATAACACAACTTGCACACATGATAAGAAAACAAACAGGAGGTCGGGGGGGACGCACTGGCCGAGAAGGCAAAGAGGTTACCAGGGTCAAGATCACAGCCTCTAACCTGATCCCTCTTAAACGTCCTCCATCACTTCCCCACCTGGCCGCCAGCCAGCAGAACCAGTCTGTAAAGTTATTGTGTGACATTAAGGGCCCTTAGAAGTCACTGAGGATGCTGATGTCAGCGAACTCTTTGCGGTAGCGGTGAGCAGACAGGGTGAGTAGGAAGGACCACTTCAGAGTCATGAAGCTCCAAACGCAAGACAGGTAGAGACTCCGAGGGTCAGTCAGGGCTGTGGGTGGGACACAAAGATTAGCATAACATATGCTGTCACAAAGATATCTGTACATTATATGGTCTATGTGGACTTCACCCCTGTTGGATAGTTCAGCATGAGTTACTATGCAACTCTGCAGGAGTTTGCTCCCAGCTGGCAGGGTTGAGGTCATGTTTCTGTACACGCCAGTAGAGCTATTCAACACCAAACTGGGGAAACCATTTAGGAGCAAAACTAATATTTTTAGTAGAATCCTTAAATTCATTCATGATTTTTCATTAGTATGATGATTGCGGTTGTTCCCCACTCAGCTGTGCATGCAAACAGGAATGTTGGCTCCTTCTGCAGACGACAACACAGACTGCCGTCACTTGACGAGCACTGTGGGTCAATCAGTCACTGAATTGTGAAGTCGCACAATGTTTCAGACCCAGTTTGAGGATCTGATTCATGAATTTGTTGATACATTTAGATGTTAAGGTGTACTCTGCTAAACGACCAAGAATATTTTTGTATGAAGGAAAGATAAACTAAGTAAATAATAACTATTTGATCATTGATTCATTGTGGGTTTATCCAGTAAAAGCATGTTTTGGTTAAAGCTTCATAAATGCAAGACTTACTTGCTGCTCTCCCTTTATGTTGTTCTGAAATGTTTTTTCTTGTCTACTGATCAGACTACGGAATCAATCTGAAGACATCACGTCGAATTAAAAGCTGTTTGCTTTCATCTACAAGAGGAGTTGGTGTGTCACTGTGACAAGAGACACAACCAGTCATGCGCCAGTCGTTGTGCACTGGGGCATCGTCAAGGTCGAACAGGAAAAGTTTCTTCCCTAAATTGTTTGCACACATAATTTGCACTTTTCAAATTTATATAGCCTGATAGCCACACTCCGGGAGTAAACAGAAGTATTGAGATACATTTCTCTTGCAGAAGGAAAAGCACAGGCGTTTATATGCTAGTAAAAATAATGATGGCTAGATTCCGTTCAGTTGCTTTGGTTTCAAAGTGCTGGTTGTGTGCATCAGCTGGGAGCAGAACAAAGCCCACATTCATGTTCTTCATAACACGTGTGCTTTTCCTACTGTGACGTATCAAATGTCTGCTGTGAAAAAGCCCTACAGCCCTGACGGCCTCGGGGCTGTCAAAGGGCATGCTGGGTATTTTAACAGATCTGCAGGGGACGTTGAAATAATAGAAACAGGTTGAAGGTCAGTAGAGACACTTTACAGAAGCATATATTCAACTCTTTTTGTCTCTGTGCCACCTATTTTAATTAATGATTAAATGTACAGTCTGTTTGTGTACTAAGATAAATGTTTCGTCAACGTGACGATGAACAGCTGCTGGACTGATCACACACACATCATCACATGAATTCCAACCGAACAAAGAACTTGTTATGTTCCATGACTCGGGAGAGCTTTGTGGATCAACTTACACTCCTTGTTGTGGATGGCGATAGACAGGAAAGTCATGAAGGCGACGACTGCCAGCAGAGAGAAGAACACCCCGATGAAGAAGAAGAACTTGAGCCCCTTCAGCCAGGTCCGCCAGTAGTCCTGCAGGTACATGATGTGGGTGATCAGGGTCCAAAGGGCCAGCACACCTGAGGAATGAAACAAACAGATTCATTAATATAACACAGATCTCTTTGATGGGACTTTTTAGGATTTTTACAGGTTTTTTACATCCTTCAGCTCAACAGATTTCTGTCACTCGACTGTTGATCTCAAGTGAATCAGTAACTAAGTGAATCCTAGTTGCACTGAGGGCTGCAGAATGTACGTTTCTTACAGGATCTGCCGATCAAACGATTTAAATGGCACATGTACTTTGAGGAAATATCAGAATATTAAGCTTAGCCTTGGTGATTTTACGGAAACCTACATCACATAGGATTCGTTCAACGACTGTCATGAAATTCTTCTGGCTTTGATAAAAGATATAATTCTGACAATAAAGAAAAAAGTTCCTCTAAAACCCGACAATGAGTTTTGGGGTTCAGAGGGTTCACAGAAATAAATGGGACGAGCTTATTTGCTTGAACAAACTTATTATATTTGAAACGGAGGAGCAAAGGAACCGTGGTTGCATTAATTCATATAATGTAGACAAGCAAAGATACACGGAATGATAACCGTCAATATCAAGATACCCTGTGAAACCAATATACCGTTGCAGCCATACAGCAAATTGACTGCAACACCAAACAGACTCAATGGTAAGGCAGTATGGCTGCATACTGAATCACACTTCCCTTGGGCAACTAGGTAAAGATTCCAGGTGTGCTACCATGCAGCTAAGCTTTGTTTGCAAAGCATGTTTATATGGCAAACATTCATATCTCCTGAAATGAATGAAACCAGTGGCTGACTGCTGTGAAATGTCATGACATGCTTGACAAAAGGACAAAGCTATTTCAGTGATCATATAAAGCAGATGAGTTTGGACAGTCATGAACCCATGAGTGTGCATTTTCAGTGGTGGACACATCATGACACAGCACGGTGCCAAATGCTGAGTCAATTAAGCACACTTCTCCATCCATACCTCTTCTTAACTGTACAGAAGAAACAGAAGCAACATGACACAAACGTTCTTCAGTGTCCTTCAGAAAACTTTCCCATTGTCATAGTCACACTCATTCCAAGAATCATCGTCCAGGACGTTTCCACTACATTTGCAGTGATGATATAGCTGAGGATTTAAAAGCTGTGCAGTCTGTGGCCGCAGCTGATCAATGACATCATCTCTTACATGGTGAGAGATGTCATAGAAGCTTTTTTACAGCTTTTGTCTTTTCTCTCTATGCGTCTCTTTTTCCTAAAAAAGAAATAAAAATAAGGTTATGTAAAATATCAGGCACTAACCTTACTAAAATAATAATTACACCCATCTCTATTATCCAACTCTCCACAGTCTGTGAACCCACTGCTACCAGCCAGAGAAGAATCACAAACCTTAAACCTTTGCAGGCAACACAAGTTAGCAAACATGCCAACTTTAGCAACTGAACCAAACATGGTAACTAATTTCCCTTTATTCAAACATTTAAAACAATTTGGGATGTTAATCTGCAAACTAGTACAAACACCAGTCAGCTGTGACTAATATTCAAATCTGAAGGGTAACATAATTATCATTATTCTGACTGTAGGACACTTAAATTGTAGTTATCCAGCCTGCATGTGCAACAATGTGACTGGTTTGTTCTGAGTTTTCTACAAAATAACTGAGCAGGCTATTCAAAATAATGTTGCCTTGAAAGTTGATAACGTAAGTCGGCCCTTATCACATGACAACGTCTGTGTTGCGGAGCTCTGACAGTAGCTCATTCTCAGCAAATAATGTCCCCGGGCAAAACAAGATTTTCTATTTTTCATTCAATGACTGGACAATTGGTTGGTTCCCCAGATTTTCCAAGACACAAGGGAATAAGTGAACCCTGAGTATAGTGCATAGAATCGGAGGGGCATTTTTACATGAAGAGAACACATTTGTTCTGTCAGTGTGACAGCAAAGCAGCCGAGGAATAACATGCAACCAGTTATTCCACAAAGGGTGTCTAACTCTAAGATACCAGTAATATTTTACATTGTGATCATTTTTATGTATTCAGGTAAAAACTGGTTCAGCAACACAACATGTATGATCATTTCTGGGTTTGAACTGAACAGGATTGTAAACAGTCCATCCTGGGAAGTAAGTGCAAAGGTTATAGATATAGGTTTAGTCAAACAGCTGCTCAAAGGTTAGATATGTGGATACACAGATAACACTGACTGTTGCATAATTGTGCACGCTTAAATATGCAAGAACCCCAAAAAGTGTTTACTTGAGTCCAGCTGTTGCATATGCTTATGTGATATCTGCTTTCACTAGTATAAAATCACCAAATTGAATTAGCACAGATTTAAAATAAAGGTATGATAAAACATGTATAACACTGATATGATCCTTTAAGATGTGCCACAGGGATGACTTGACACAATATAAGCACGTAGTGAGCCAACTTCTTTCCTATATCTGTGACACTTTCAATCACCAGTGTTATAAATAGCAACGTCGACATGATTCCTACAGTGGCTTTTAACGTTAAAGAGACACAAGTACACATGAGAAGTAGAAACCCTTCTGTTAATCTGCAACAGGATTAATTTTGGGTCGAAATATTAAAAACAACACATGAACTGACTGTACGTCACTTTACTGCCCTTCAATCCAACTTATTTTGCAATCAGTATGTTCAAACTAACCGCTGGATAGGACAACTATCACATATGTTTAGCTAACGGAGTTACTGCAAGTATTTAGGACAGCATGTACTCAAAAGCAGAACGTGAGGACAATTGTCATCTGCAGGCACACAGCAACAACAACAACAGTGTTATAGGAGCGGTGAGGTCGGTGTTACCTGACAGTCCTCCCATGGCGCCAGTCCATGGCTGTCTGTACGCGATGTTCCACACCAGAAAGGCAGAAACCCCCATGAGCATACCAAACGACGCATAGCCGATACTAAGGTGGGTTTTATTTACACCCATTGTAAGTGAAGCAAAGGCAGTGTAGATAAAAGCAGCTAGGCGACCTCGACTAGACTAGAACCGAGTTAAACCGTTAGACCGACGGCAGCCAACTGTTTACTTCAAAACAGCATCGAGTCCTGTTTGCCAGCAGGCGTGAGACACCTATATGGGACTAAAATTAAGAGATCTGCTGACTAATGATTGCCGTCACAAGCACATTAAAGATACGACAAAACAAGATGTTTCCAGTGCGGAATGTTTTTCTGTCAAGCCTCCAATAACAGTTCGCCACTCTTCGTCGGCTAACAGAAACAATGCAGCTTTTCAGATAGGTGAACACAGCGCCCCCTGTGGGACCAGAGGAAGACATGTCAACTGTATACAGATGTTTTAATCTACAGCGAAATACTTCAATACTTCACTTAATAATTGTTTGAGTACCTGTGCTATGCTCAATTTCTTAGCCTCGTGTGTACTTTCTTCTTGTATCCCTTTGTACTTAAAATTGATAAATTATACTTTATATTTCACAAAAGTGAAGTGCATCATTATTCCTTCACTGAAATCTCCTATCACCATGTTTTTTATGTTCAAAATAGGAGCGTAAAGTAACCATCTGATCAAACGTTTTAACATGTGCAAATTGTAAGATAAATGTATCATATTTACTTACCTCAATATCAATCATAATCACAAATGACAATTTGGTTCAATTGGCAGTTGTTATATTTCATTACGTTACAGCAAAAAAGTATGAAAGGCAAATTTCCATGACTTCACAGTTTCTTTACTTATTAAAGCTGATAATCATAATGTATGAAATTCTTTGAGTTTGAACACAATGACGGAGCTGTACATAACCCATCTGCTGGGTTAGTTACACAGAATAAAAACAGATCCTAACAATAAAAAAAAAATAGTGTAGTGTTGTTGTTGTAAAAAAATACAAACCAACGAAACCATTCTGTGTTTAAATGAGACTATGTTGTAATCTAATGTGGCGTTACAGTCAGATAGTGTTGTGTAGCCCTGGAAATCCAGCTGTTGGTGGTCAGAGCAAAGAACATCATAGGAGAAAGTTACGTTTCAAACAATTTAAGTTGTATCTATTTTCCAAACATAATACACTTAATCTAATGAATCTTTTGCTGTGCAATGGATATTAAAACCTAAATTAATACATGTTACCCTAGATTATTTAGGACTAAGGACACAGACTTGATGAGGTAAAGAACTTTATTTTTCAATATGTCTGCTCTAAAGCAGCAGTAATACAATCTGAGTGGATATAATTACAAATGTACATGTGTAATAATGCCAGTAGAACACGTAACTTCAGAGCATTACATTCAGAACTTGTTCAAACCCTAAACTTCCTGAGGGGGACACTGTGTAGTGTTTCAAAGCAGTGTGATGATCAAGCTCAAGCTGTGACATCAATTTAAATTACCCGGTAGGTAGTATCGGAAATAGAAATCATCCAATTTTTTCTTCATGACTTTAATAATGTCTTTGTCCCTGTAAATTCGCTGAACTAGGATGTCTTCCTCAGAGAACACCAGTAGATCACACCACGACGTGCCGGTCACCATCATCTCTCCTTGCATGTTCCAATAATGAGAGTGGCTCTTCTTCAGTTGCAAGACTCCGTCCTTGCAGATCAGATACTGGCACTCGATGAAGCTCCGGTGGCTGGTACAGTTGACATGCACAAGCCCAAAATTGGAAGTCTCATTCGGGTCGTACACTAACCCGTCAGGTAGCGCCCCCAGCCACGGAGCATTCGGGTTGACAACTAAACCACAGGAGGACCAGTTGACACACAGATTCCGACAGTATACCCGAAGTGCTTCAGTCTTCAGTTCTTCCTCTTTACGTGCTGTTTTCCACCTGGCAGTTTCTTTCTTTATCTTGAATATCAGGCTCTCTGCATCTCTCCGTCCTGGTTTAAGATTACAGATCTCCCAAAAGCAGCTTGTCAAGCGCATCTTCCAAAACTCTTCTGTGGACTCTGTCTCCTGACGTGTGGCGTGTTCCATACTGTAGGCCGTCTCCCATGTGATCTCCATTAAGATTTTAACATGTCTCTGCTCCTTGGCACTGAGACGAGGAAGAGTTAACACTGGCTCCAGTCTGTGATGACCCAGTGGAAGCAGTGGTCGAGGAGGAGCATCATCGTATGTTTTGTAATCCTGACTCGATGGCGCAGGGCACTGGTAGGACGGTGGGCAACCTTTAGTAACCTTGAGAGCACAGTCGTCTAATTCCACTTTCTCTGTGAGGCCCATCTTGGTTATAAGAGGCTTCTTGTCATCGGGAATGTCCTTGAAGGCTTCAGTGAGTCTTTCCAAAAGACTTCGGTCAGATGTTTCAGCAATGAACGATTTGTAGGGCATCATCCTGTATGAAAGCAGCATACATGATTAGAAATATATGTGCTAACAGGTTCCACTGTGACAGTTCAGGTTTTGGGAATTCTTACCTTGGAAACTCTAGCATGGTTTTCTGCAGGGAGCTTTTTGACCACTTGTTTTTGGAGTGAGATATCCACCCAAGAAAGACAATGAGAAAAAAAGATATGTTACCTTTGTAGTGGGACATAAAGAACAGCATAACAAACCGCTACATATGCATCTTTGATGTTTCATTAACAATGATGAGGATTGGGGTTATACTTGTATTGTTGCCAGTCTCCTGATCAAGACTAAAATATTGTGTAGTCTGATCCCAGCATAATACTCAACATTTTATAGAGATCTCGTCTGAGTGCGTAACACATGGGTTAATCTACTCTGACTTCGCGAAAAGTTCCAGAAAACAAAAAAAAAATCGGACTTACATTACGTAATTCAAAAACAGAACTCAATTGTGCATTCAGTGATCTGTAAAAGTTATTAGATCAAGCAATGTAAATATGATCCTGTTTGATTTCCATCATTCATGACCAGATCTCTCATCTCTGCCAGCCGGTTCATTCATGGAGGCTTAAAAGATCTGACGGTTCAGACAGTAATCACACTATCACATCTGCTACATCTTAAAAACCTTTCTAGAACATTTTTCTGTCTTCCAGGTCATTTTCTTTTCTATTCATTTGCACTGACCAGGTTGAAATGCTGCAATAAATTAAAAACACTGGCTTCAACCATAGACGAAGAAGACTGGACACCACCCTAAGTGAACCAGAAAGATCTTTATCGCACCCTGGTGGTCATTAGCAGTATACGGCATAAATCCTGCCCCCTAAACCCCCTGTGGATTGAACTTGGGTAAAATGACTGTGAAAGGACTTCCTCCAAATGGTAATCACTGTAATTTTAGGTAGTTCTTATTACCCTAATGCATGTTCAAGTGTTCTTGAGAAACAGGAGTTCTCATTGATTTTACCTTTTTCTTTGACTTTCTTTGATGTTTTTCAGGTCCCAAATGTTGGTTTGTGCTTCCTTCACTGCTGGATATCTGAAGAAAATCTGTGGCTGCATCTGAGTACCCAAAGGCCATGTCCTCAATTTCATCATCTAAGTTATCCGCTGACATAGTTGTTGAAGAGTTGCAGTCTTTCTCCACCACTTGAATCTGGAATGAGTTAGTGATGCAGGGCATGTCGAAGTCGTTTTCATTTTCAACATCTGGGGAAAAGACGTTCTCAGCTCCACCATGCCCTTGTGTTTCTGATCCCAAACTTATATCATATTCAGTTTGCTCCTCTTTTGGTATTTCAGGCAATGGCTCGGATATTTC
>CAAKHC010000055.1:1208-30674 GCA_901007825.1 Macroramphosus scolopax
TCGAACGAAATAGGTATGTGTGTGTATATGTATAATATAATATATGTATAATGTATAATATAATAATATTAGAATAGTATAATATGCAGGTTTGATTTTCAATTTTATCTTTGTAGTTTTGCATTACTGCGATGTGTGCTTATTTGCATTTATGTCTTTCTCACAATGCACTCTATTTGTTTTCTAGTTGAGGGAACAGTAGCATTGGCAGAGGTGACTTTGGAGATGACTCTGCACCACTTGGCTCTCAGTTGTGATGAACTTACTTTGTCAGTATGTGGCGTGTCTGAGGTTTCTGGTTTGTCACTCACATTCTATGATGTCCGCACCTTCATTAACAAGGTAAGTAAGTTGAGTCAGTTTACAGAATGTAGCAGTGTGTTCGACAGGCATTGTGTATTCAAGACCTGCCATATCTTGTATGACCCACATAGACACTTTATGATAGATTTGCCCGTTTAACTATACTGTTGTGATTAAATTCAAAGTTAATTAATAATACTGCTTTTTTTTTAATTGCCTTCATAAATGATGTTTGTAAATATCTGCATTAGTAGTACCTAATGAAATCAATTAAGAATATTAGAGCAGGGTGTCCTTAACTTAACTTTTTTTTTTTTACCTTTCCAGACGAGACCACAGAAGCTACCTTTTTCATCATTGCAGCCAGCAGTGCCCCCAGGATCTTTGGTGCAGGACCTGAAGTGGAATCCTGCTCAGGCATCCATGCTGGCTGTTTGTCTGTCTGATGGCAGTATGATGATTTTAGATGTTACAGACAGTGTCAGAATGACTGCCAATCTACCTGCTGCACATGGCATCACATGCAGTGAGTGAGACACAGCATAACAGGCCTGTTTGAAATATATGCTAGTTGTGGCAAATCTCGGACTGTTGCAAAGTTTTGTTTTGTTATTGTTGTTTTTAAGAATTGGCAGTTGAGTTTTCACATACTCTCAATTTTGTCACGTGGCTCAGATGTTTTGAATGTACTCTCACACAGTTTGCTGGAGCCCAAAAGGAAAACAAGTTGCTGCAGGGAAAATGAATGCTACAGTCAGTCAGTATACACCAGTAAGTGCACCTCATGCAATATAATTGAAAATAGAACCTTTGTTCCCTGAGATGTGCAAATCAATGTAATTTCGACATGATTTCTTCTTTTCTTAAAAAGGCACTTGAAGAAAAGAAAGTGGTCCAATGTCCACACTTCTACACATCAGACAACCCAGCCAAGGGTAGGACACACTCCCATATTTAAATAAATAAGATCTGTGATATAAGTCCATATACTGTAATAAGCTGTGTATCCTTCTATTGACATATTATTGGGATTTATAATGGCAGTAGGCTCAGCTGATGTAAACATTTTAAAACCGGTTAGATATTTGGCCAAACACCTCATGAGTCGGTTGCCTCGGCTGTACTGTAAATTGCTCATGGCCCGTTAGACACTAGTAGCTCCATTAGTCTGGCTTTAAACAAACATATTATGTTAAACATGATGTCATAATGATTGTTCCTAATGTAATACAAGTTTGATTCACTATGACAAACATTTTGTTCATAATGCCTCGTACGTTTGCATAAAAAGGCTTGCCAAAAGGTTAGCCAGTCCTAAAAGGCAGAGTTTATCTGTTCCTTTGTTCTGTTTATCTAACTTCCTGGAGACATTCTTTCATCACAATTTTTTATTCTTATCTGTGGCTATTGGCTCTCTCTCCTATTGTCTCTCACAGTTCTGGATGTGCTGTGGCTGAGAACATTTGTGTTCGCAGTGGTATATGCTTCTGCAGATGGGTCCCCTGAGACCCCACCTGATCTGGTGCTGATCTCTATCCCTGTGAGTGCATCCTACACCATAGTGCACTTCATTTCAAATGATCACATTGGCACCCTATTTACAGACCTCCAGCCTACAATATATCTCTGCGTACATGCGGTCAATTGGCTGTGGTGCCAAACTGCTAGTACCGACTTCTAAGACAGCTTGTTGTCAAGCAAAGGTCAATTAAGTACAATATTCACTGTCCTTGATAAGTATATTTGGTCTCTACTAGCTTCTAAGAGGAATATCTGAATACCGCAGAATATGTTTTTATCTTCTACATGATCCACTATGTTCAGCAGCTAGTTGTTACCTATGTCTGTTTGCTGCTTGGTGCTCATTCGGTAGTGCAGAATTTTGTATTAATTTTGTGTATGTTCATCATTACTAGTGACATCGCTTAAACCACACATTGTCATTTGATGCATTGCAGCTGCCTTAAGATAATGAAAAGAGAAATATGTTCTTTTTTTTTTTTTACAGAAAAAAGATGAGAAGGTGGATGTAAAGTATCTAAACTTTTCTGACATTGTGTATGGCTGTTGCACTGAGCGACAACACCATTATTTCCTGAGTCACATAGAGGACTGGTAAGAATCCACATCATTTGCAGGCATGGAGAGCATCCAAAAGCATGTCATATTAAAATGGTGATGCCTCATCGTTTGGTTTATCTAGGGACCTTGTTTTTGCGGCATCAGCAGCCTCCATTGAAGTCAGCGTCATAGCTCGACAAGAGGACAAGGTACCTTATTAAGTGAAAAGTGTTTTTTGTGTATATAGATAGAAGTGAAATATGTCTCTCACTGTGATGGATTTTTATTTAAGGTTCAGGGGAGAATTTAAGAAAAACATGGCATTATGTGTACAAGATGCTCTTAGTTACCAATGTTGTATTATTTTCATAACTTTCTTTCTTCTCACTTAATAGACGTCCCTTTCAAATTATCTTATGTTAGTAGAGTATTTCCATATGCTAAACAAATATTTTATATTTTTTCAATACTTACTGAATAGTGCAAGGTATGCTTGCAATTACTTTCAGCTGTGATGACCATGATTGATTGTTGTCCATTTAGCTTTGGGAACTTTGGATCTTGGAGGATGCTGGTCGGGCTGAGCTTCCAGTGTCTGAGACAAGTGAAGACACACTTCCCCTTGGCTGTGCCATAGACTACACCAGCCAGCAGGAGATCCACATCAGTAAGGAATTTGACCTTCTATGTACTTCCCGTGTAAAACCAAATTTGCCAATCTATACAATATACAATACAGTACTACACCTTCCCTCAAACAGCTTGAATCCACCAGGCTTGCCGCATCCCGTTTTGTCTGCAGTCTGGCCACTGCAGCTCATCGTGGCTCCTGTAACAAGCAATTGTTTTGATTCCCCACTAGAAATGCTGCAGAGAGCTTAAGAAGTGGCCCTCTGTTCTTTTTAACAGAAGCAAGCCAAGCTGCCCACAGCAGTAACATAGAGCATCCGGTCAATCTTCAAAATATAACAACTGACTGTCATATTTCACATCTCTACATCAAAAGATTTGTTATGCCATTTCTACTTGGGCTGAAAAACATTGAAATTAATTAGCAGATCAGTATGTCAAAGTAATTTCACTTTACAAACAAAGACATTACCATTCGGTTATTTATCTGATATATATTTAAATGTGATGACAGCTTTGGATAGATGTATATATCGCCAAACCAAAATTTGCCATGATCTAGCTGGAATAATATCCTCTCCTATTCAAAGATTTACAAGATGCTAAATTCATTGCCGCTGCTGTTGATGCTTTTTTATCACTTTTTTTTCTCGTGATGAGTGTGGGGAAAAAATCAAACAAGTTTAGGCATGTTTAGACACAATTTGCCTCCAACTATACCGCCCATCTCAATAAGGCTGCCTTATTTTGGCTACAAGAACCCGTTTTGCAGGAATGTGATACACAAACCATAATGCACACAAATAATCACAACTGTAATTAACATGAAAATGAAGAACAAGGAGTTGAATTTAAAAAAGGATACTGAGGCCACAGACTAAAGAAAATATATTTTACAGGCAAGTTCAAAAATGAAGAAAAATACTAAACAAACAAAAATTCAGTAGTTCTTCCAGTTATAAGTTTTCCAGAGCCGCGTAAACCCTCTTCTTAACAAAGTTATTATGAGGTCGCTGGGTAATAGTTCTATGATTGTTGGATTACTGATTTGCAGAACAAAGGAGAGATGACTGGGTGTGAATTGAACATTTAATAAGGGAAGAAAACAGTATAATGTAATGTATTTAATGTCTCTCTAATTCAATGAGATTTAGGAGGTTTACTGTTGTATTTTAGTTAATTTTATAAGAGTGATATTTACACCTGTATTCTATTCTCTTGTTTAAGCTCCAAACATTTTATGTTCAACACTCCCAAATGAGCATGTGAAGTTGAAATCAATCAGGTTTCTTTGTGCACACAGCATTTACTGCAGTGCTCTATTGCAGCTTGTGTAACGAATAGTAATAAGCTTCCTCCTCAGTACGCTGTTTTATCTAAACTGCCCCAGTCTGCCAGACATTCACGTAGAGCTGCTGATGCTGTCTAGTCACATCTCTCGCTGCTCCTCATCAAGAAAATCGTGCAATTTGAGCTACATTTTGACATGATTATGGTGTTATCAAAATCTACCTTAGGTGAGACATTAGATTGAGAAAGTGAAGGGAGTGTAATGGAACATTTATCTGTAGAGGAAAAAGTGCCCTCATTAAAATGGCTCAGACAAGCTAGAGGACCAAAACAAACAACAAAGCCCAGACAACTCTGTTGCAGAATGCTGATGAGCTGTACCATGTGCCTCTCCCTTCTGTTCTTTCTCTCTTTTGCCCTTTTTCTTTCCCTCCCACATCTTTCAAACTTTAGTTTCAGAAATGAGATGAAATTAAATATTACTGTATTTTTTCTCTCTGCATTGTGTGTCTATTCAATGGAGGACTTCATATGACAGTTTGTGGAAACAGTACTTGGCATTGGTTTGCTTGAATATGTATTTGTATATGTAAAACTGTGAGTGGTTGTATGTTTGTCTGTAGTAGATATAGGTTTGAATCTATGCAGAACATTTTATACTAAGATACTGTTGTAATTTTGAAAGCATATGCAGCAAATTGAATGAATATAGATGCTAAGTAGTACTCAGAGTGGTGAGTCAGTGGTATTTGATCAAACAGACTTCCTAAGACTTCCCTGAGAAAGAGCAACCTTGCTGTCGTCAACTGATGACAAGAAAGGCATACTTGAGGAATAGTTTCAAATATCAGTCACCGCTGTAGAAAGAACAAAGTATTCAGTTTACATTGGTAATTTATCTGAAATAGGGATGGTGATAGATAAAATGTTTACCATTATCAAATTATTTATCGATTCGCTTATTGATTCCCAAATTGATTTTCTGTGTAAAAGAAAAGCTCTACACAGGTTTACAGCATCAAGACAACATTGTACTGCATTCGCTTTCATTTAGGTTTCTTAGTCAAATTCACAATCTACTAAGCAAAGAGATAATATAGTTTAACATATATTGGATATTTTTCCTCCGTGAAGGAATGTGCTGTTAGGTACTTTAAGCCCATGTTGAGTTTCCAGATGTTTCAACATATTGCTAGTGTTCCACCCTTTCTTAAAATTATCATTTTACAGACATTAAAACTGACACTATTGTCATCGTTATTCATGGATTGAAGTCAAGCTTTGGACTGTTTCTTTCCAACTTGATTCCTTCCTTGTGCAAGTATCCAGCAGTGTAAACGCATGTGTTTGATGCTATTGTATTGCCCAATTTCATAAAAGAAGTACAAAGCCTTTAGGCATTATTTGAAGCTGGAATAGGTTCTCGATTTCCATCCCTAATGTTACATGACACATTTTGGCTCTGACTAATGCATGTTTAATTTGAGGGGTTAATACTCAGGTTCATCACTTAAATGTTGGTTTAGACTAGATTTGGCTTTTTTGTCCGCAGCCCAACATGCACTGCTTTATTTTGGGAAGTACAGCTAAGATTTTGGGGTTTGACAAGAAGAGGAATGCAGTGGACTGTGTGTTTCCAATTGAGGCCTCTTGGGACAATTGTCTATGGACATGGCTTCAATGTGTCTCTTTGAACTGAACACCAAGTACTTATTTTAACCACTGGAGGGCAAAATTAGCTGATAACGAGATGAATACAGCACTAACATACAGGTTTTGTGCTCACATGCTGACACCCCTTTCATTCTGTACTCGTTTGAGGTACAAAAGCAGTGTGATTAAATTATTTCTAGGCAATCACTGTTGCACATGCTCATATAATACAGTCTCTAGAATATGTTTGACCAAGGAACTATAAAGATTCAGGTCTATGGTAACTTGCAATATGTATGATTTGTGAAGTTACGGGCATACTATAGTTTTAATGTAGTGCAGTACTTTATGTATTTTGTCTGAATGTATTTTGTCTGACTGTCCTTATCGAATCTTTCCATTTTCCAGGTGAAGAGAAGATCCTGCCCCCAGCACCCACTATGCTTATGCTGTCCACAGAAGGATTAGTCTGTCCATTTGCACTGCTGAACCTAAATCCTGGGGTTAAGCAACTGATCTCAACGCCCACCACCCTCACCTTAGAGGGCGAGAGACTACCCAAGCCAGGTGAGAAAACGAGTTAACCCATCAAAATTTCAGTTGAAGTTTACTTTTTAACACTCTGGTTAAGCTGTACTCAAACATCACCTCACAGTGCATGATTACATATGCGTTTTAAGGAATATGTAAACAACCTACATGTATGAGTAGGTGATTTGGTGACACTGTCTTGTTATTCGTTTGTGAGGTTGTTGCAGGTAAGTGAAAAGCCTGTCAGTCAAACAAAAACATTTATACCTTATGGCGCTTGTCTGTAAAGTTTTTAACGAACAGTTTTTAAAAATGCCAACTTTTTAGATCTATAATTTGGTTACAAATTTACATATGTCTTATACTGTCATTTGTCTTCAAATTGGACCTTCAAGGTTTTGAGTTGTTTCAGTGTAGTGTTGAAAGAAGAAAGGGCGTGTAAGTTGTTAAGTGCAGTGTAATTTTCCATTTAAAAGGTTTTTGAAAGCACAATGTTATTCATAAATTCTGACAACTTTGTTTTTGTTTTTTCATGATGTAGTGGAGTCAGAACTATTTTGCAGGAAACTTTATTCAATGAAAATGTTCATGTGACTAATGATTGATCCATGGCAGAATGTAGACTTGCCCAACCAGTGTTGTGATCCAATGAAAGCAATTTTTTGTTTTTCTGTTCATAGGTTCTTTGGCAACCCAACAACCCAAAACTAGTTCCTCTATCTCATATGCACCTCCGGCATACCCAAATTACTCTCTTACTCCAGCAGCTACAGCAACCCTTCCAACGCCAGCTGTCACTTTACCTGCTGCCCCTTTCAGCATTGGTCCCTCAGCTCCTGTGTCTTCCTCATCAGGCTTCACTTTCTCTGTGCCATCTACCTGTGCGGACTCTGCCTCCTCAGCTTTCACATTTTTTGGCTTAGGATCCACAGGATTGTCCTTTGCCCCCAAACATCCCTCTGACACTCCTCCAGCACCCTCAGCATTTTCTTTCAGCACTCCTCCCATCAAACCATCAGCAGTTGCAAACCCAGCTCCCAGTCTAACACCTCAGAGCCTTGCAACTACCACCATACCTGGAGTCAATCTGAATGAGCGGTAAAATATTTCTGAGCTATTTTATACATGGTATTCTGAAAAGAGACATTGGGTGATGAATGCACATATACTATAACTATTTGTACATTAATCATTTAACATATTAAAAGAAAAGTATTCTGCTTTTGATAATCGATTAATTATTTCATTTGTTTTATTTCAAGAAAATATACCCAATAAATCTGCCTGCTCTTTGTCCCAAGGTTTTCAGCGGTGGAGACCCCAGCACCAGCCACACAATCTTTCTCCTTCAATTCCTCTCTGCCCAAAACTGTTGTCTCCAACGCCAGCAATTTCATCCCCCCTTCACTAACAGCCCCTAAACCCCCGGCCATGTTAAGTAAGGAAGTCCTGCCTCACATCACACTGTTATTCATATTTTCATTCATGAACTCTTGATTAAATTAGGTCTTAATAGCTCATGGCTGGGTTTTTCAGTTTATTATGATTGGTTTATCCTCAGCCCCAGTGCGTCCAGTTCAAACCAGTACACCAACTGCAGCTGTCCAAAAACCTGCTCCTGCTGCACAGGGACGGGTGCAAACCTCACAGGTCTGGAATGTTTTATTACTATTAGCCATTCTTTTTTTTTTCTATACCCATGTTTACTTTATGATATGGTGATGTTCTGCTGAAATATATATGAAATCACATGTTCTCCACAAACACACTCTTTGTCTCAATCAGTGCATGGAATCTCTCCATAATTCATTTAAACTGCAACTTCTTCTGGCAGAGAAATACTGTTTATCAGATGGCAGAAAGTTTTTCTATATATTGTGCAAACTTTTATGTGTTTACTGACATGTAGGTTTTCATGTTCTTTAATCACTTTCTGTTGCAGACACCTATTGGTGTGAAGGTCATGGAGAAGCCGCTACAGCAAAAGAATCCCATTATGACTGGTATACTGGAGGAGGTAAGACATACCATCCAGACACCATTGATGTACCTTTCATTTCTTTTAATTGGTGAGCTCATGAAAAAAGTCAGAGACTAATTACCTGAACCATGCTGCTGTAAAAATGTGGTTATTTGCTATATGCTAGTGCAACACATAGCACATTTCCTCATATCATTTTCTTCTTAATAAAGGCAAATCCTTTGCTAAAATATACTCGAAAGTAATTGTACTGATATCAGTATACAAGTAATTAATTTTAAAGTGAAGATTGATTTACCACTAAATTAAAGGGGTTGCACCACAGAAACTAATTCCGATGTAGTGTGTAGTAACTGCCTACTGTGGTAAGGTGGGGTATTTGCTCACCAAGTTTATGTCTTGATGGAAATTAGGTAATTAATGTTGACTTCCCTGTCCTGACAATTTGAAGTTATTGATGTTCACACCAAAAGACCAAATTGTGTTGTTCAGATAAGTGTGTCTTTTTCCTGCTAACAACGTGAATACCACTAACTCTGAGACAAACATTTCTACATGTACTTAGTTCTGAATAAAAAAAACGTAATTTGCTATTTAGTTTAAAATAAAATACAAACGTATAAAAACTAAGCATATATCGTCTGTTTTTCATTTGTGTTTATACTGACTTGACTTGTAGCTTTTGATGTACTTTTATCTCTTCCTGTTGCAGACTGCTGTTGCTGTGAAGGCCATGGAGAAGCCGCAACATCAAAAGAAAGACTCTGATCCCATTAATACTGCTATAATGGATGAGGTGAGACATACCCAATTATACTGAAATATGAGAGACTCATGGCCTGAAAATCTTGCCATTTGCTTGGTGCTTGTGGTCATGACAACCTTCGTTATATAATTGTTCGTCTTAATAAATGTTAATCTGTAGCTCAAATATATTTTGTTGGAAGGCTAAAACATACATTTGATCTCCATAAAATATTATTTGTGGCAGTTATCACAATACTTGACATGTCTTAGCTTTAATGGAGCAAACATATTAAGGATATTACTAGTTTGAGACGAGCAAGTAGTTACTAAAACGTTGCTAAGGACACACTACACACAAACTGTGTGAAAAATACGAATAGCAGGTTTTAAATGAGTCCTTGTTACTGAGATGAATCTACATGTTTTCTTCAAATTGTCTCACATTGAACTATGTCTTTGTCATCAGATTTCACACTTCCAAACTGAACTAGATGATCTTAAGGTGCGCAGCACAAGAGCTGACTTCAAGGTTGGCACCAATGAGGAGATGAAGGAGTTGAGGAAAGAGTCAGAGGACCTCCATATCTTCACCCTGGAGATCAAGGAAACTACAGAGGTAGAGCCGTGCTTTAATAAACCGAAACATGTTGAAATATTGCTTTTTTAATACCATGAACAACATACATGTACGGCCAAAAGCACTCATCAGGAGAACTACAGCCAGCAAAACTACCTCCTACCCAGAATGCAGTTTTGGTACAGCATTGAAATCCTTGACATTGTTTACATGGACTGCAGTAATCTGATTGACATTATTGTATGTAACACAATATTTCAACTACTTTTCGCCACCATTTAATTTACAGAATGTGTGCTATATTGTGATATGTATCTTCATCTGGATTTTAAATGACGTCTGTAGGGATACTAGATTTTCGTGTTGTTTCCTTGTTAAATCAAGCTTATTCTGGCATGTGTATCCTCTTCAGTCTCTCCATGGGGACATTGGCACACTGAAAACCATCTTACTAGAAGGCTTTGCTGGGGCAGAAGAAGCCAAAGCCCAGAGTGAGCTCAGCAGAGACCGAAATTATACACAGCTGCTGTACAAAAAACCTCTGGACCCGCGCAGTGAGGAACAGCTCAAGGTGAAACACAGAACAGATGACTTGAACATTGGATGCTTCTCGTTAAGCCTTAACTGAATCAGCTGCGTATTTACGCTATTCTGTCTATTTAATCTCATTTAGGAGATTCGCAGGCTCTATCAGTATGCCATGTCTGCCGTGGAGGATGTCAATGATGTCCTCAATGTGGAATGGGAGAAGCACTTAGAGAAAAAGAAAAAACAGAGGTAAGCAAAATGATAATTTATTGACCTCCCCAGCCTTTTACGTGAGTATTTGATATTGAAAATATTTGGGTAGAGTATTACGGCGGTAATAATTAATATTCAATCATTATTTTTGTTACACAATTTGTCTGCAGACACATGGTCGTGCCAGGGCGTGAAAGTCTGTTCACCACACTGGCCAACAACCTTTACATCATCAACCAGCAGAAGAACAGATTGGACCAGCTGGTGAAGGAACTCACTTCCCTACTCCTCTACAAGAGTACCACTCCAACCATAAACCTGAATAATGCGGAAAAAACAGCGGCAGGGTAGGAGCTTGCAAAAAATCAGTGCAGGAATGTGAAAATCTCTTGGATAAATGGGTATTACATATTTTAGATAATTAGTGTGTTGTGAGAAGAGACTACAGAGTAGGATTGGGAATCAAGCCTTGTTTGTGGTTAAAGGTGGGTCAAATGTGCAGCTTTCATCTAGAACAGTTAACGATAATTAGCAGGCTGTTAGTGCAAATAACTGAAGGAAGTTGATATAATTGCCAAAGTCTGAGAAATCTAATGATTATTCATATTTATATCTGTGTAGAAGCTTTTACATGTTATGAACTGTGCAGAGGTTTTACAAGAAGACGTGTTTTTTGTGTTCCATGACAGTTTGGAAAGTGAGCTTGAGAATTTAAGGGAAGCACTTCTTAAAGCTAGACTGGACCCTACCCCCCCTAAGACCAAATCCACAACTCCAGGTATTTGTCTTTGCATATTTTTGAAATAAGAATGGCACTTTTCTTACTTTGAACTAATACTAACTATAAATGTTTCTGTAGCCTTCAAGATATTGCCAGGCAAACTGTCCCAGCTGCGTAACCTCCTCTCAAAGGGGCCTCCTGTTCGCTCAACTGCACCAGGTACACGTTTCCTGCGAAAACTCATTGAACGGAGTACAGTAATATATGGAATGCAATGGAATAATGGGCAATATTTGAATAATATTGTGTAATAATATATTGAATTGATGTTTGTTGGAATTTTTATTGATTCATAGATTTGGATGACTGACCTGAATTTTGTGGTTGATGGTTGCTGTGGTTTATAAATGCATTTTAGCTTTACCATCAGCTCTCAATTAGGGACTGAAAAAAGAATCAAAGAAAGAAAATCTCTATTAATCCAGATAAGGGTTTGGGGAAAAAGATGCTATAAAGAACTGTAAATACCTTTTCAAAACTTTAGGAATGGTGAAAATGAATTTCAAGTTGACATCCTTATGTTGATAACCATAATTCATATTTACTACACTATTGATCTAATTGTTCCTTGTGTTTTCTCTTCAAGCCAACCTCTCACGCTCAGCCTTCCTCTCACCTAAATACTATGACGATTTTGATGATGTGAGCTCCACTTCCTCCCTGTCCCAGTCCATGGAGCCTCACCTGCCTCATTTGGATCTGGAGGAGGATGAACTCCAGCAAGAGGCCCCTCTCTTAGTCATACCCCCATCTTTTCCCATTCCCCGCCACTCCACTGTGGTGAGGACCCCCTCTATCCAGCCAGGCTTTGGCGCAATCCAGTCCACCCCTATAAACAGAATCCAGGGAAACCAGAGTATGGGCTTTCCAATGAGCCCAATTGCCAGCCCTTGTAAGTATATCCAGCCAACAAATGCAACATATTTGTGAAAGATGTCAGAAAAGAAGAAGAAATTAGTAATTCATGCTTTGTTTCATAAATGTTCATTGTGATATTTCAGTTCCGGCCAATAAGATCAACCTCAGTGGTGCTGAAAGCACTGCTCTTGCTACAAAGACAGTAAAACATGGAGCGCCACCAGCTGAGAGGACCATACCTGTAACTGTTTCTGCCCAGCAGGCTGCAGGCTCTGCCGCTGTCCGCAGGCAGATGGCCAATCAGAAGACAGGTAAGGAAAAACATGCATCGCTCACCAACTTTTTACTACTAAATGGCAGTGAAGTTGAATGAACAATGAGAGACGTGTGTGTAAGAAGCTGTTTAATGTCATATTGCTATGCCTGCTGTAATTCACCAGATGGAGACAGAGACCTCCAGATAAAACCATCTGAAACTGTCTCAGCTCTGTGTCCCTTTTATTTCTGAGAATAATTTGAGTTGTTAGTTTCAAAAAAGGAAAAAAAAACATGGAAAATTACTATTAATTTCATTGAATCTGTCTGCTATGCTCTTTTCTTAATATAAACATTGTGTTTATCTCCTTTTCTCCTTTATACATTTTTTGTGTTGCAGCTGTTGTCAATACTTCCATGCCAGACTCCACTTTGAAAGGGCTTCCTGTAACAGCTTCCACTATCAGGTAAAACTCAAACCTAACCACAGGACGTAGAGGCGGGGCAAACTGCTAACTGCAGATCATTACATCTGTCATGCTGGCTACTGTATATTAATTCCTTGATTTCTCAATTTCGTTCCTGTATATTTTATCTATATCTCTTAAAGTCTTCTCAGCACAGTTTGAGAGAATGCTCTGTGTTTAGAGAGGTGGCTAAATGAAAACATCACACTGCAAGAAAAGACCTCCAGTTCAGACAAGCTTGCTAGGGGTTTAGTCCAATCAACTCGAGGCCCATTTGTAAACGGCCTCTAAGAGCCAATCGAGGGCTCTATTCCATCTCTACCTCGTGGGTGTGAAGATCTGTGATCTGATTGGACTCAACCCCTGTCTTGCTAGTCCTTGGCGTTGCCTACTTTAGTTAACCCTTTATTGGTTATCTAAGTGAGTATGAGGATTGATCATTTTTTTAAAAAAAAAAAAATATATATATATATACATATATCTCCCACAAGTACTTGACTTGTTTAATATTATTTTTTGGGAGTAGTTGATGACTACAAATATTCAGTGGTTCTTGAAAGTCCTCTCGGCAGGAACGCCTGTCTCATATCTTGCATATAGCAATGATGTGGTGCCCTATAACTGGGAGAACAGAGTCAGTAATAGGCTACGCAACAAAAGACCGGACAACAACCCTCCGAGGCTTTCCCAATTAAGTCTACCTTCAAACATGAGCACACTGCTCAAACTTTAAGCGTATTATGTAATATTCATAGTTTTAAATTATGCCTTTATCCACATGGATCTTTTTCTGATAGAGTGAGTAGACAGCCTTTCATTGTGAGACCTCAGGAGGGCTAAGGTTTGTTTTGAGTACCGTCTCCTCCTCATCCTGGCTAGTGCACACAACTGCCGATGCAGTATTTTCTAATTGCATAATACCAATATGCTGAAGAATGTACCCAAAAGAAGATGATGATTACTTGGAGATTGCACTTTATGCACATTGTGCAATGGCCAAATTCAATACCACTGCCCCCTTTGCTTGTCTTTATTCATGCGTTTATTTTGTCCCTTCGGCTCTTTATTCCCCACCCCCATGATTCACACTGACTTTTTTTTTTACCCGCACCTTACTCCTTCCGTCTCTTGGGGCTATGTTTGATATTTTGGCAGGTCATCCTTTCCCCAAATAAAGCCTGCTCACAATAACAAATAGGCAAAGCCATGCATTGCGAGAGTAAGATGATTATGAATGTAGGCGGCTTTTTTCCCCTTTCATTAAACACACACACACACTCTATTCTTTTGTCATGAAGTACTGATTCAGACATTTCTTCATGTTTACCAGCTCAGTATAAAAAAAACATTATTTACACTGTATTTTGCTTTACATAGAGCTGGGTAACATCATCATAATTCTTCCCTTTAGACATTAATTTGGTTGATATATTATTATAATGAGAGATTTAGTTATAAGCATAGTTATATAATTATTATCCAGCCACACAAAGATGGACTATTTGGTAGCTGAGACATGGTGCCTATATCATGAAACAGGATATGCAGGTCAGTGACTTCAGGTTCAACCAGGGAGTTTTAGTGTCACACTGTTGATCAGCCTGGTAGGTCATGCAGACTGAACCGGATTTATCAATCCAGATCACTTAAAGACATCCTGAATATGTTAAACTTCCTTCCTGATACAGGCCCATGGTAGTTGTTGATTGTTTTTTGAAAATACATCGTTTCATTTAATTCATTTATGAGTGAGGTGTTGTTTAAATTTTTTTTTTAATCATTATTATTATACATTTCCCAGCTCATCAGTACAAGATCCAGCAGATCCTCTTCAACAGATAAACACTTCGGCTTCATCCAACCAGGCCAAACGAGTAAGTATATGAGCTATCAATTTTCACATATTTCTTAATCCACACAGCTGTGACACTGTATTAGTCACTTAAGTGACACATCGTTGTCTAAATTACACCATTCATAAGATACAGAATTTCCGAAACCGGAAAAATATAAAAGAATTGCATTGTCACACATGATACCAATGTGACTATGGATAAATATAGAGGCACATATGTGACCAATTAATAGTCCCAGTGGGAACTATAAATAGGCAGAGCCGGGCTTAATGGCCTTGCAGAATGACAGCAATGGTGGCTATGGTGGCATTTATTTTGGGGAGAGGTGGGGTCCTGTCTCTCCCACCTGTGGCTCACACACTGGAATTGTGTGCACGGATGCGTTTTTCAACGCAGTCTGTAGTCCGGAGCTCAAAACTAGCTGAATTAACGGCTTCAGTAACTTTTTACCATATATTTTTATGTCAAAATGGCTTTGTTGACCTGTAGCGGGACGTCAAGGGAAGCAGATACTATTGTTAAATCTCATTCACACAATAGATATACGCGTTTTTTCTGTATCATGGCTTTGCTGAATTAAGCTATAATAGTCAGTTCTTTTTTAAAATCTTCTCTCCAGAATCCAATCCAAGGTATCCAGAAAGTGTCCGGTGAAAGTATATCCACCCCACAGGCAGGCTTCCAGTTTGGTAAGTAATGGGAAGGCATGCAGAGGTTCTCTTAATTATTGCCCATATTTGGTTTCACGTTAACAAAATCCAGAAAGTTGGACCTTTTTAGAGATGAAAAATTTTGACATTTCAGTTGACATGCGCTTTATGTCAGAATAAGGTGATGTTACTTTCATGATATATTTTGACTGACATCATGAACTTCTGTGACCTTCAGGTCCGACATCCAAAACAGAAATATCTGGGGGATCTGCTAGCTCAGCTGAGCAAAGCACAAGCAAAGGTTTCCCCTTCACTGCAGTGTGAGTAAACTAAAAGCTTTAAAAAATTTAGAAAGGCTCTGAAATGTAATGAATGCTTTACATTGTTATATTTAAGATTATATTATCACGTCAAAAATGGAGTATTATTTGTTCTGGTTTCCCTTGATGTATGGGGTGGTGTAGGTGGAGGCAAGAGGTCCTCTGTGGTTTTAAAATGTAATTAAATCCCTCTCAAACTGAGACCATACCCAGGCATATATTCTGTGTACTTAAGAAGCTTAAGATGCACTTATTCTTTCATTTGACATGTTGTCTTTTTCAGGTCTACAAACTTCTCTTTTACTTCAATAACATCAGGAGCTGGATTGTCACAAGGTAAAAACAATGTCAGATGGTTGATGGATCATCTCAAGCTTACATGCTGTCAACATATTCTGTTTTCATATTTAATATGTCTCTTCAGCAAAGGATCCGAATGAATTCTATGCTGGAAATGGCAAGATGCCGTTTTGTCCGACTGTTGAGGAACCATTCTCCTTCACCCATAAGTCCACCGCCACTCCTCTTGTTGCTGGGTTTCCCACTGGGTCTCCAAACACATCAGCAGAAGTGTCCAGACCAACCACTGCCACATCTGCCCGCAGGATAGAGCCACAGCTCCCTAAAACAACTGGAGGAGAAACCCTGGGAAGTTTCTCTGGACTACGTGTAGGTCAAGGAGAAGAAGCTAAAGATTCGTCCCCCAAACCCACTGCTGCGTCTTTTACCTTTGGGGACACTGGTGCGCTCAAGGAAGCAGCACAGTTTAGTTTTGGTTCAAATTTGAAGTTAACTAAAGATTCTACAGGCGTAGACGTGTCCAAGGGGGCACCACCTAGCAGTTTGTTCAAGCCTCCTGAATCAAATGCCAAGCTGGCCTCAGCTACATCTGCTATAGGTTCATCTTTCAGTAGTCTTCTTGCAGCCTCTTCAGAATCATCAGAGGAACCAAAAGCCCCCCTGCAACCTTCAGAATCCACACCACCCCCTGAAAAAGGTACCGCTACTGAACCCTCTGTACAGAGTGTCAATCCCATTGCAGCACCTGAGCCTGCAACAGATCGAGAAAACACAGAAGTTACATCCACAGTAAAAACACCAACACCTCCTTTGGCCTCAACTGCCCCTCTGCCAGACCCTCCCTCCTGTATCGCAACATCAGCTGAAGCAGTCCCTCTAGTACCAGCCAGTGCTGCCCCCACAATAGAAGCCATCCCAGACTCCATCAGCTCCACTGCTCCTGTGTCCACTTCAGCTGCTGCCCCTCCCGTTGTCGCACCTGTCTCTCAAATAGCTCCATCGGCATTCCAGGTTTCCAGTTCTGACAAGCCAGGTTCAATTTTTACTCAGCCTGCTCCTGTGACAACAGACAGCAGTTCCCTTGCAGTTACACCAGTTATTAATACAGTTGCCCCTGCATCCACCATACCTACCCTCACAGTAGCTGACAGCACAACAACTACTGCTAGCACTGTGTTTGGGCAACCTGCGGCGGCCCCCTCAGCCCCCTCAGCACCAGCACCAGCACCAGCATCAACAGGATTTGGCTCAGCTGGCTTTGGGACACCAACTGGATCTGTTTTTGGCAAATCAGTATTTGGCCAGGTAAGCGGCTTTGGCCAGCCTGCCAGCAACACCGGAGCATCCAGTGGGTTTTCTTTCGGACAGTCTGGATTTGGAGCGAGTCCTAGCACTACTACTGGAGGAAGTATTTTTGGTGTTTGTACTGCTAGCAATGCAAGCGCCTTCTCCTTTGGCACAAACAGTGTCAGCACAGTCAGCAGCGCCAACACAGCAAGCAGCTCCAGCACAGGGCTGTTCGGACAAAGCTCAGCACCAGCATTTGGACAGAGCTCTGGATTCGGGCAAGGATCGGTGTTTGGGAATAACACAACCACATCCTCAGCTCAAGGCTTCAGCTTTGGACAGTCATCAGGTGACGGTGCTTGTACGTAAACTGCAAAATGATAAAATAACATACAAGTCTGTGATGGTTATGTTTAGGTTAAATGTATTTGCACTGAATAATAAGACTTAACATTTCTTTGGGGTATGTCCATATTATAGCTATCTTTGCTGGTGTTTTCTACAGTAAATTGAAGTTGGGTAATACCATGTTAATAGTTTAACTTATATATGCTGGAATACCTCTTACCCTGGAACTTGGGCTAGATCTAGGCTATGTTTCAGTAATGGGGTCAACTTTCCATTGTCACCTCCTTGTGTGTTAAAAAAGTGGCGTCACCAACAAAATGACATCCAGTCAAGAAGACTAAACAACAACGTTTCCGTATTAACTGTATTTTTCTCCTCTCCTCAAGCTTTCGGCTGCTCTTCTGGTACCCCTGTGTTTGGACAACAATCCAGCACTGGCAGTTTGTTTGGACAGGTATCATCTGTTGATTGTATAGTGTACGCCACATGAATAGCTTTTTCTTCAAATTACAAACTTTCTTCTGGACACATTGCATGATTAATGTTTCTCCCCTAGCCACAGCCACCATCGGGGGGCAGTCTGTTTGGTTCGAGTTCAACCAACACAGCAGGTTCGTCAAATGGTGGAGGATTGTTCAGCGGTCTGGGAGGAAAACCGAGCGAAGAAGCTGTCAACAAGAATCCATTTGGCCCTGCTGCTTCAACTGGAGGGTTTGGGCAGCCTGCTCAGACAGGTAGGCTCAGAGAGTCCTAGATCAGAGAGATTGCAGAGCCCATAGAAACATTGGACAGTGTTAATCCTAGGACAGTGTTGCTGCAGCAGAGCTGAAGCACTCATGCACATCAAAAAAAAATTGTGCACATTCAAAGCTTGTCATGCCAGATTTCTGTGTGTGCATATTTATATCTATATTAGATATATTTCACAGAATTAATATATCTGAGGTAAGTCAGTGGCCATTGACAGCTTTCGCGCATCAATCGGTGCATGCTGAGTACGTACCAGCGGGGTGGGATGGGATGTTGAGCAAAACTAAGAGGAGCAACTTGTTATGAAAATGAGCTGAAGAATAAATTTTTAATTCCTGATGCTTAGGAGGACTGTCAGGAAGCTCATTTGGGTTCGGTGAGGCTCCGGGTTTTCAATATACTTGCAGAAACCCTGCCTTGGGCAAATGATGATCATAGATTTGTGATCAGCATTGCTTCCTTATTTAAGGACATCTAACTGATGCTTGTTGTTATACTCACTGTGAGTATAACATATATATATATGTATATATATATATATATATATACACTATATATATACTATATATATATATATACTATATATATATACTATATATATAATCTGTGATTTGATCTGCATATGATGAATCACTATCGCAAAATAATGTGGTCTGGATATACGGTGAACATAATTAGAAGCTGTTCAGTATTTAACTTACAGTATGCACATTATTCAAAAGCTAACTGTGCTCCCCAAATCAAGCTGGCGTTATTTTGTTCATACCTCCGTTACCTCGAAGCTGTTGAGCTTAAGTTCCAGAAACATATCCTCATTTTCCTGTTCTCATGCTTCCTCTAGGTTCCAACAATCTGTTTGGGAGTGGTGGTACCAAAGCCATTGGTTTTGGACAGTCCTCTTTTGGGGAGCAGAAACCCAGTGGGACCTTCAGCACTGGAGGAGGGAGTGTGGCATCCCAGGGATTTGGCTCCTATGCTTCCCCATCAAAACCAGGTACAGATTTTGCCATTTAGCTTTTTCGAATAGAAAATTGTTCTTCAGTACTTTCTCTATTATCCATTTTACACAATTAATGTTGGCCAGTGTTTTGCATTTAACAATGTACAGGTACATTCTACTACTGACATTTTCAGACTACATTTATTTGCATTGGCCACCTACTCACGCTATTCCTCCTCCTTGATCATCTGAGACACAACAAGTGAGCTGATGCTTTGTTATCAACGCCGTTAACTCAGTGTAACAAATAACAGATTAATATCATTTATTTTGCCATAACGTGTCTTTGTAATACATTAAAACTTTGAATTATCTATTCAATTGATATATGGTGTGGTATATTTGGGGTATCAGAATTCAATTTGAACTAAAATATTATGTAAATTTAATTGCATTTACATTACCTTTTACAACGCTGTAAATTCTTTGGAATAAATACAAACATAGCTGATTATTTATGACAGGCGTGAGTTCTGTATGCATGTCTCAAAAGCAGTTGTGTGCCTTTTCCCTGGAAGGCATGTATGTGATGACTTGATAGATTTTTGGTATTGCTTTTGTACAACGTACTTGCCCAGTTAGAAGTCTTGGAGGTAGAGTTGTTGTGATTTAATTGGCTGCAACTTCTATGCCCTGCATTTTGCGGCTAATCATACAGTTTCATGCATTGTTAGAAGATCAATTTTCTGTTCCAATTTATCTTGTCTGTTTTTGGTAACAATTAAGACAACAGATGTGAGCATGAGCTGATGCAAGGCCTTGTCCTTGTTGTTTTGATATGCTGTGCTTTGTGTATTAATGTGTGTCAGACACACCCCATCAATGAGGTTCTGTATCAAGTCATGTAGGTAAATTGGGTTATGGTGTCACTGCTGGAAAATGCTTTGCTGTTCACTTCAAAGAGGACTGACATGTCAGACCATCATTTAGGTTCCAGTTCATATTTGTGTCAGATGTGCTGCCTTTATCTGCTAATAGAGGTTGATAAATGGCAGATCCTGTCCATTTAAACAAATCATCCCCTGCAGCAGGGCACTAGGGTCTGTGTTCGGCTGCGGGTATTCTGCTGATCTGTTCATGGGGAGATTTTCTTATGATTCATGTTGGTCATGTTTTTTTTATGATTGAATCAGAAATGTGATGTTTTATTAGACTGCAGCTCTGAACTGTGCAAACAAGTGAAACCACTGTCGGTCCTCACTCTGATATCTTACGTGACAACAGGTCACTGAATGTTAAACTGAAACTGAAAACCTGCTTCCTCTATTTCTGCCCTGAACGGAAGAGACTTTTATTTTTATCAAAAGACAGAAGAAAATCTAAGAACAAGTGGGGAAAGGAAAGAGTGAGGAGACTGGAAAGTGTGATGTGCTTAATTTTTTGTTCGAAGGCGGATATATTTTTTTCTTAACAGTTACAAAATGTTTTTCAGTTTTGAGATGTGGGGATAAAATACATCTTAGTGGAAACAATGTTCAAATGCATTTGTGGGTAGAAGAAGTTTAAGCATGATGAATCAACTTTATCCCTACACATAGATTACTTGCTTTCCAAGCTCTAAATTAAGCTTCTTTCTTTGAAAGTTTTTCCCTTTCATGTAATAATCAGCTGTAGTAGCAGCCATCCAAGCCATCCCTCCAGTTCACTAGGATACTGCCACCATTTCGCCCACTAATGTCCTTTCACTGGCCTACGTACAGGGAATCCAATCTTGTTACATTAGCACAATCAATTATTTACTGGGGCATGCTGATCGCTGGGCTGTAATTTCAGTACACCCTTTTACCCCTGCCACTCCTGCATCTGAGGCTATTAGTTGGTGTGAAGCATTCATTCTGACATTAAGGTCATTGAACCGTTCACAAACAAAAAAGTATTATTGATCATGCTCAGGTATTTTGAGATACAATACATCTGTATACTTTCTTCTAACAGTGTATTATTACTCCTTATGCACATGTATTGTCCAGAATACATGTGCAATATTTACATGTAGTCAAGGCAGGACTGTTTACACTGATGTACTCGAGCAGAGGAGCCCTCCAAAGAGTTGAAATGTCCTGTAGAGAAGCGCTGTAGCATCTTTCAACAGCCAAGAAAATAGCTGCATACTTTATTTCTAGAACTAAAAAAAATCTGATCCAAATCTCTGTATTTTCTGCTGCTGCCTATTAGAAATGTTTTTTGAAAATACCTTCCCCCTTACAGGTGGTTTTGGCAGTCCACCAGTGTTTGGGAGCCGCCCTTCTTTTGGCGTTGCACCTTCATTTGGCACTGGAGCATCGTTTGGCTCAAGCCCTTCCTTCAACAACACCATGGCTCCCTCAGCTAATAAGGTGTTTGGAGAGGGAACAGCGGCTGCCAACATGGGAGGATTCGGGTAAGAATCTTCATCTGCTTTTTCAGGAAAATATATTTTGCACATTCATGAGGTAATTGCTATGATACTAGGATACGTGTGCAATACAGAAGCAGGATTTGGCCTGAAGCAGGTAGCAGGAACTCAGAACATCTGTGTTCTTATTTGCTCACTGCACCATCACACCGGCTTAGCACGTAACGTAATTCAAGAGTATTCACCATATTGTTTAGCACTCTGTTAACATTATAGTGCTGACGAGATAAAAGACACCACTATCAAGGCTTGCTAGGGAGCCAAATGGAACAAGATTCAGAAGCCCTGTTGAAGTGTTGTACAATTATTAAAAGAGGCAACCTTCAATGTTGAAATCACAAAAAAAACTAAGTTTGAAACTTGACCAAAGATCTTTACTCGAGGTCAATTTACTTTTTAATTTAGTTTGTTCGTGTTTTCATGGCGTGTCCATCTGACAACACAGATATGGGCCAGTTGTTCAAGCGGGCACACTGTCCTTAATAGCTTGCAGATTCATGCTTTCTTCACTCTGGTTTGGACTGTCCCATATATGTAACGTTTGGCTTTGTTTCTGCCCCTTCTCCCTCTGCATTGTATGTTGTAATTTGTGGAGAAATTAGGAGCACATAGTTTGACATAAGAAAAAACATTCTTATGCAAATGCTCCATATAATTATTGTATTTGTATAATACAAATAATAATGATTTATTTTGAGTAATTAAGGTCTGTACTTTTACTGTAATCTTTACAGCCCACAGTAAACCAGCATTTTTAAAACTTTGATTTGAAATCAGACAATAAAAAGGGGGTTTATTCCTCTGTCACCTCCTTCTCACCCTGTTCACTCAAGTTATTTTGCAAGTTTTTATCAACCATTGTGTGCCTGTGAGCATGGCTACATGCCCAAAATTATACAGCCCTGAGCTTGACTAGATTATTCCCCTCTAGATAATCTCACCCTGGGATCATGCTGCACGCAGATTAAACTGGCCTGCTTTCTATCCTCCTCCCTCAGATTTGCCTATTCTCTCTTTTCATTCCCTTTGGAGTGAATTGGCATGGGTCCTGTGGAAGGGATTACCACTTAAACCCTCATCTCTCAATCCTCTAGTACCCTGACACACACACATACCATCTGACACCTTCTGCCTTGCTAGGATGTTTACTTAGATGCAACTAAATAGAAACTGTACTGTATCCTCATCGTAATACCCATTTCTCTCTTTGACTTCCCTTTTTTTATTGACTAAATAAATTATGGGTTTGAATCTGGCCTGTGAAATTGCACCCAGCCCCACTGGGAAGTTCTTTCACTTGTTTTTTGTCATTGGCCAACAGCATCACACATTTACTTTGATTGAATCAATCGTACCTATTTGTTATATAACAGTGGATCCTCTTTGTGCTCCATTTTCAGCTTTGCCTCACCTACCAGCGCCCCATCCTTTGGTGCTCTAGCTAATCAGAGTTCTCCATCGTTTGGAGGCCTAGCCCAGCAGGGCTCTGGGTTTGGAGAGCAGGTCTCTGGATTTGGAGAACAGGTCTCTGGGTTTGGAGAGCAGAGTTCTGGGTTTGGAGGTCAGCCCAGCAGCTTCCCAGGCTTTGGACAACAACAACAACAACAACAACAACAGCAGCAGCAGCAGCAGCAACAACAACAACAGCAACAGCAGCCTGGAGGTGAGACTATCTTTTCGTTCCTTCGGTCATCATATTCACGTCCTCTTGGCTGGCAGCATTTAGTCAGACAGTTCAAGTATAGCGGTCAGTAGCTCAAGTGGAGTCAGTATGCAATTCTTTCTGCATCCAGTACAGTTCAATAGTAATGATGATGGAAAAAACTCGTCGTCGGTCCTTTATTTATCTTATTTTGTCCTTATAATGACAAGCAGTGCAAAATTTATTTCAATACCCCGTTGGATTTATCTACCTGGTGTGTCCTTCTTTTTCTGGATTGATGACCTCGGGATCGTAAATACACAGTCTAAGATCATTTTGTACCTTTGTTATTAAATTAGTGATACATAAAATTGCACGACAGAAAATTATTCTTATAAAACTGAAATAGCTCAGAATCTTAAGATGATCAGCTTGCCTGCATGAAATTTTGTAGCAGCTTTTTCTTCCGACTTGTGTTTGTATGATCATTGTCATCTTCCCTTCGTTGCCTCAAACTTTTACATTCTGCCACTGTTTAAACTGCTTTGCTTCGAGCCATGTGATTAAAAGGTCTAATTGCATTTGAATGTTTTTTTTGTCCTCACAATCACAACTTCTTTTGTCTGTGTGTTCTGTAGGGTTCTCTGGAGGCACCTTTGGGTCTACAAACCAGTAAGTGTGGTCATTATATTAAGTTTAAATGTAAATCACCGGCCACTTTATTAGGTACACATTGCTCATACCGTGTTGCCTTCAGAGCTGCCGGAATTCTTGGTGGCATATATTCAACAAGGTGCTGGAATTCCTCAGAGATTTTTGTATATTGATATGATTATAACAACAGTTGCTGCAAACTTGTGGGCAGATTATAATCTCCCCGTCAACACAGCCAAAGGTTTTCTGTTGGATTGAGTTCTGGTGTTTGTTAAGGCTGTTTGTGTACAGTGAACTCATTGTCATTTTCAGGCCTGAGATGATATGAGCTTTGTTGCGTGGGTTGTTATCCTGCTGAACATGTCTACACTGTGCTCATGAAGGGATGAACTTTGTCAGCAGTAATACTCAGGCAGGCTTTGGCATTTAAATGATACTCAATTGGTACAAAGGGTCCCAAGTGTGCTAAGAAAATGTCCTCCCCACAACCACTCCGTCACCAGCAGCCTGAACTGTTGATTTAAGCTGGATTGATCCATGCTTCATGGTGTTTATTCTAAAATTCTTCACCTTCCATCTGATTGTTGTAGATCAGTAGATTCTGAAGCTCTCAAACCAGCGGGTCTAACACTACAACAATGTCTCTGAAATCACCTGTCTTTCCTATTCTGATGCTTGAAATTGTCTAAATGCCAACCTGAATTTTACCTGAGTTACTGCCACAGAATTGTCTGATCACCTGTATGGATCCGGTGTACCTATAAAATGTATGTCTGTGTTTTCAGTGTGCATGAACTGACGAGTACAGACCAGCCTGTTGTGGTGTTTGAACTCCGAAGCTCCCATCTTTTCTTCCACAACACATTTCACAATCAGCACCACCAAATCTCCCTGACTTCATGTCTCCTCCCTCATCATTCCTCCTATTTGATAAATGAACGATTCCGCGTTACTATTTCACTACAAAAATGGTTAATTTTTTTAGTCAGGCACAGTCGACTTTGGGTAAGAAACCAGTAGAAATAAACAATTCATTACATGTTAAAAATGTGATTAAGCACACGCTTAATATAAAGTACTTTTGGGTTTGTTCAGCCATAGCTCATCATTCTTTCCTCTGTGTGGAGTAGCTCTCCTTGACAGGGTGGTACATGATTTAATGCTCTGGTAGCACCTGTTTACTAAATACCCGCCTGTGATTTGTTTTTCATCCTCCTGCCTCTTTTATTTCTCTCATCCCTCCATTTCACTTTCAGCCTCTGTGCCCTTCTACCTCTTCTCCCTATGTTTGCTGTGTGTCACATGGTAGCCAGTGTTCCCCGGGGTGTGTTCCAGCAGATTGCACTCTAAAGTGTGCACCAATGTGCGGACACAAAGCTCGGCTTATTGGAGACATGTACATACAGTTGAAATATTTCTCTCTGTTATTATTTCTGTAGTGTCCTCCTCCGACATTCAGCTTTATGCTGTTTGTGTTTCCTATTTCGATACGTTTTTTTGATTGTATGGGATTTTAATATTGGTTCAAATATATATAATTATAATAATTATATATATAATAATTATAATTTAATGTCCCACTACCATCACATTAAGTAGACAAAGTCGTACCATCTCACCTGTCCTGGCAAGGAGCACTAATTTTGTAAATCTCTCATAATAATCAAATGGTAAAATAAGCCAATTAAAACCTAATCAACCTGGTTACTAACCTTTTCTACATTAAATACACATACACATCACAGCTACACTCATCAAAACCCTGATAGGATTATTAAACATGACGAAAACATCCAACAGTAGATCTTAAAATTGTCCAATTGAAGCGCCCTCTTCCATGCACGGCCAGGCCTTGGCCGTGGTCTTGTCTCAAGTGTACGGGATTACTGGACAGTTCATCATGTACACACACAAAAGCAGTACACCAAAGTCGGATTAACACAAATCATTAGCCAAAAGTACGATTTTTTAAAATAACTTCTAATTATGTTTTATTAGTTGTAATGTAAAGTCAAATAATCCTGTAATAATATCCATAGAGAACTACGATGTCTGTGCAGGTCTACTACTTATTTATATTTGAAGAGTATATTTTGTTATCAAACCACAAATACTCCTCAGTATTATCACGATGTTAACAGAAATACTGCGCCACAGCTTCATTTGGAAAATTGTACGTTTTCGTGTTATTGAGTATTGAATATTTGGTATCTTTGACGATCTTGGAGCGTAAACTGTAATGTCAATTGAATTATGTTCTTCATCCACAGTCCACAAGTCAACAGCCCCGCACACGGCCCTCCTCTATGGTAGAGGAATTAAATAAAGTGTAAATGGATATTAGTTTCTATTATTTTTCTCATGCATTGAAGCTCTGTTATTTCAATAATCTCACTCTGTGTCTGTTATTTCTCCTTCCAGATCAGGTTCTCAAACATTTGCTGGTTGGAGGAGTTAGGTTTACCCAACCGCCCTGAGCTGGATGCCACTGCTGTAGTGCTTTCTGCAATCAAGCTGTTTGTGCCGCCCAGCGGGATGAGGGGAGGGGGATGTGTTGAAAGTGTGAATAAAGTGTAGTAGAAGCCGGGGTTAACATGGATTTTCATTGCTGAAAACCTTTTGCATACATGTTGTAGGAAAGCATCGAGTGTGCAGTTCAAACTCTCCATATGTATTAATTTGAGAGGCTTTTTATGTATTTGATGACTTTTAAATCCAGAAAGAAACCTGAACAGTCCAGCTCATGTGGCTCCGCTTTGCAGAAGATGAGAAACTTGTGAAGTTGTAGGATTTTCTCAGTCTCCAAACATGTTAGAATATGGTGACGGGAAAATGAAAACCGTGTGTATGATGCGTAAAGCCACAACATATAAGGCATTCTTATTTTTTTATTTGGAATAAATATTTTCCACATTGTTCTATTGTCTGTTACTTCACATTAGTGTCAGAACAGATCCGTCGCCTTATTCACAGACAGTTGACACATTGTTCCTGTTAACATGTTTGCTGCACTTGTTCTTTATCGTCATTACATTCATACTTTAGCGCCCCAATAGGCAGCATGACAGCCAAATGTCTGTCCAACCTGTTGTCATCTTGAGTGATGTTGTTCTCTTGCTTTATTTGTTTGTTTAAAACTATTAAGTTTCAGTTTCGTTTCAATGAAACAAGCAAATGCAACAACGAACTCTCCGGCTCCTTAATATTTCGATGTGAGTGGATTTTCTCAGTATGGCTCTAAATTAAATTCTTTGTATTGATCCATCAGTGTCAGTCATGAATGGATTTGTCAAAAAGCAGAATGTTGTCTTAACGAAAAATTCTATATTTTACTTTTTTTTTTAGGAACATCCTGTTGTATATTTTTAAACAAACAACTGGAAATAAATGATATAAATCTGACTGAATATTTGTCTACTTGAATTAGGAATATGCTTTTTAATTGGTACAGTGGAGGCCATATATTTAAATACACCGAATATTTCCTGTATTTTATTCAAGATGTTTGTCAGGTGAAAAGCTTTGGCTGGGATGCTCCATTTAAATCAACAGATAAGACAAGAATGATCAATTAATTTAAAAAATATATATATACAATGACAAATCAGGAAATAAATATACAATACTAGAATAATATTTCCATAAAAGTTCCTTTCCTTTTCAAATTTATTCCAGCTTCTATTTACTACAACAGATGTTCAGTGGGTCAAATGTTTTTAAATACAATCAGTTAGTCGTCGTGATGTTTCACATGAATTAAGAGGATGAGAAATTAACATTAATGAAAAAAAATGAAATAAACTGCCTTTCGTATAACACAGTTAAATGGGAAGTAGCTGGAGGAATAGCATAACACCCACCCTCAGCTATGTTTAGATGTCCTCTAATTAATGCTAAATCCTTCTTAATATGCAACTCGTTCCTCCATCTTCAGTAAGGAATGCATTGAGTGGCTTATGGAGCTTAATTGGGCTCTGGGAGAATGCTGATTGGGATATATGGCTTGGCTCAGAGCCTTGACGTGGTGGCATGTGGCCACCGTCAACAGAGGTTCATTCCTGGCTCATGGCTCTCGGGCATGTTACTGTCACATTGTTGACCCTCGTCTCACATCTCCCACCAAACGGATGCCAGAGGTCCTGACTGCTCTGAAGTGTCACGGGAATGTCAGGGTCGTAACGTGACCTGAACTCGCCACCTGCTGAAATGGTAAAATCCACATTCCCCCGGCAGTCGTAAGATATAACAGTACCCACCAGACTGGAGCCATCAGCTTAACCCACCTCCAAAATACAGACTAGATCAAAGATAAACAATGTGTATTTATTTCATTCTGATGAAGAATAGGCAAATTCTGGTTTGTATGTGTGTCTGACACATGACATCATCAACTCTATTAGCAACAGATACATTGGATGTCTCAGGTGAAGAATTACTCTTGGACACATCGACAGATTAGAGTCAAACAGGCAGTTACGGAGCCGAGAGCCTGTAATACCTTCGGCCAAAGCTGATCAGCTTATGAGATTTTCAGCACTGACTCCACAACTGTTTTTCATGAAAACATTAGAGGCACAGGTTGTTTCTTTTATTATTGATTTGAATCATAATACAATAAGTAACAATCAATCTACAGTGACAGGACGTGTCTCTCCTTTCTCGTGTTACTATTTGTGGTGATGGAAAATGCAGGAAAGTCTCACAGACACTCGGGTGGATGACAGCTGTCATTATGGAATTCGGATAAAAATAGCTCAGTCCAACGCACCATCACCCCACCCCCACCCCCACTCCCATTCTGTGTTCTCTCATCCGCCCCCCGTCGCCCACCCCCACCGGAGAGGGACGATTAGCGGCTCTTGAGCAACAAGCGACAAATTCATCATCTCTTCGTGTGCCACTGTGCTCCCCAGTGTGTCATCCTTTTTAAACCTACATTATCTTTTTGGCCACTTGGGGGCACTGGAAATATAATATGAACACATTTATAGTTGCTTATTTTGCACATCCAGCATTATTCTGACGCACCGACAACGGCGACCTGCTCAGCATCGATGGGCGCCGGCTCACAGAGACAATGAGGAATATCGTGCTCTTTAGCAGATAAATGCTTAAATACAAATAGCACCTTTAAGGCAGGTCTATGAACTGGTGAATGTTCCTGATTCTGGTCATTCAGCTGTTTCCCGTCATGTACATAATAAACCAACCAGGCTGTTCAGGGCACTTGTTTTGTTTTTTTTGTCTCTAATGGGCAATTTTGTGAGCACAGATAATCCAAATCCAATAATCCAACAGAAATGAGACCTCGCTTCCTGCTTCTCTTCTCTCTGCACACGATGCTTACTGATTCAGGCTGTTTAACCAGTTCTGTGTGCACAGTTGG
>CAAKHC010000055.1:35988-78963 GCA_901007825.1 Macroramphosus scolopax
AAATGCATGACTCATAAGTGTGCCTGAGTGTGTTTGTTTGTGTGTGTGTGTGTGTGTGTGGGTGTTTGTATCCGTGTGTGTGTGTGTGCAGCCTCTGTTTGTGTGTGTGTGTGTGTGTGTGTGTGTGCGTGCGAGGGCGAGCTCTGTTCCTGTTTTATGACAAGGACACAACTAACCACGCACTGTGTGTGTGACAGAGAGAGAGAGAGAGAGAGAGAGAGAGAGAGAGAGAGAGAGAGAGAGAGAGAGAGAGAGAGAGAGAGAGAGAGAGAGAGAGAGGCAGAGAAAGAATCATGACTCAACAACAAGATTCAAATCAGCGAAACTCCTCAATCTGGCTAAACCCGTCCAATGGGAATTAACGCACACGCACACACGAGCAAACATACAGTATAAACACGTTGTAAGGAGGCCACTCAGCGTGTCAAGGTTTAATTACATTACATGCAGCTTGAGCTCTATCCACAGTGTCCACAGGTCTTCGCGGGACATCAGGAGGCGGGCCATGCTCCAAGGATGACCGGGAGGACCGGTGGGGTCAAAGGTCACAACGTGAGCCGCAGCTTTCTCTGCTGCTTTCGCAACAAACCAGAAATTAAAATAACTCGGGCTCGACATCCAAGTTGGTAAATGTCAACGCTATTTTAAGGTGTGTGTGTGTGTGTGTGTGTGTGGGGGTGTCTAAATGGATGGAATCTGTTGTCACCGCCATATTCGTCCCCCCGCAGCAGCACGACTGTAAACTTCAGCGCCCATCACACATCACTTTGACCCCGTCCTTTCGCTATGTCACCTCACTGAAACCTCACTCGTGACTCCAGCCGGCCCCGGCGTTGCACAGCACGACTCGGCACAGTTCAGCCCATGTAGGGCATCTAAGTGTGTCAGTGCAGATCTAATTATGACAGCAGTCCCCAACTAGCCCTTTCTCCTCCTTCTCCCCTCACCACAACCCCCTGCGACTCCGCCTGGAGGCCATCTTGTTTACTCATGAGTGTCTGATGCAGCCTTGTATGGGCGTGTTATGTAACTAATAGTAATTTACTTCATGGCAGGAATATTTGATTTTTGAGCTCAGATTCAGCTGGATATAATTTTTAACGATGGAAAATATATCGTTTCTAAAATACACGTAGATTTTGCTGCTGCCTTACTTGCTTTGGTATGAAGATAGTTTGTTTAGTTTGTGTTGACAAAATGAAGATAAATCTCCAGTCCAGCTTTTTACTGCAGATCACAACTGCATTTCATTTGTCTTTCAATCTAAATTCCTTATCTTGCTGGTGGAAAATTTGCCCTTAAGCTGCAGAAATCTCCAGACGTTTCCATGTTGCTGCGTTCATGCAGCAGGGGTCTTGTTGTAAAAGATGAATGCCCTCTACAGTGGATAGTATGGCAACACTTATACGCCTCAGCAAACTGGGTTTTATATTGTTGAAGTGATTGCTTTGGTTCGTTTGTTTGTTTGCTTGTAAGCAGGATTGCACAAAAACTATCAAGCCGAATTCCATGAAGGGGTCACATTTTGGGGCGGATCAATTGAACAGGCCTGGACTTATTGTTTCTCTGCATGTAAACTTATATATTCTGCACCTTCTTTATCAGAATAAATGCAGTTTGAATAATTTGGTTCTTCTAATGAAAAACACTCCATGCAAAGTTCAGCTTCCCTCCCGCTGCTTTTAGGAGCTTCAGTTTACAGCTGAAACTATTCAAAGCTTAACAGCTAAATAGGCATCATCCCATTTAAAGTTGGTATTTAGCCGATCAGAGCTTTCCAACGCGCGTGTGTTTGTCTTACATTTGCTCGCTGTGGAATAAAAGGAGACGAGCCCCTGCGTTTTTCACAGCAAGAGCTACAAACTGGCAAAGCCGAGAAGTGGGTCATCTATATGCCAACCGAGCAGTCAGGATCAAACTTGCATGCCTCCTGCTCGGGCATTCAGCCTCCACAACAGATAAAAAGGGAGAGAGAGGGAAGAGGGGAAGGCAGGGAAGAGGGGGTCGCGGTACGGAGAGAGCACTCGGGTGGATTAAGATTGCAGACAATTGAGGATTAAGGACGAGAGCATGGTTGGTTATCACAGACTATATCAAATATTGTAAAGACGTTACTGAGATAAAGGAAGGCAGCGATTGTAATTGAAATGTGTGTAAGAAATGTGCGACAAGACGAGCAGACACAGCGGATCGTTTCGCTTCTACAAAGCGAGCGGCGCCGTCTCACTCTCCGGTTATTATCTGTGACCGTTCATTAATATAATAATAAATAGTTCAATGAGAGCAAACGCACACGCAGCCGTGTTAAGAATAAGCGGGCAGGAGCAGATGGATGAAAAGGGAAGGAAGTTACCGCTGATGGGGCCCCTGATGGGGCCCCTGATGTGTCACTAAAAGATCAATATGAGTGGAGGAGGTTAACTAAGGAGGATTTTTGGGGGCCTGTTGATCACGTTATTGCACGTAAAATGTGTTGTGCTAAGTGCCTCTGTACTTCTATCACCACGTTGTATAATGCTGGTGAGACAATTCATCTGAAAGTTAAACTTCGAACCTCCAACCAGACGTGGGGCCCCTGTGGCGCTGCTCCTGTCCTAAACCCAGTCATGCCGGCACCAACAGTTTGGAAGAGACGGGACACAGGAACAAAATACTGCATTGCACTTTGTTTAAGGCTAAAAGGTTTGCAGTGGAAAGCGATGTAAACTTAAGGCAGCATGGATTGAATGTCTTGCATGTTATTAAAAAAGTACTAAAATCTATGTCACCCGATGCGGTTTGCCCTGTGAAGCACACGACGACAACAAGGAACACAATTAAAATGCACTCTCTCCCAGCCTATAAATAAAAACAAAAATGGTATTCAAACACTTCATCTGTGCATATCCATGTACGTAGCATGTGCACAGACATGGTAATGTAAATACTTCAATCCACCCACACTCACAAAGCCCTCATCGCTTGGCCCAAACAGGCAAAAATACAAAAATCAAAATTCAAAAACAAAAGAAATCATCATGTTTAGCACAGTGAGACCCGACCCAGTTTGAAGGTAGAAAGGTTGCCGTTTGTTCACTCCGGTTTTTAAAAGTCATGTTCAAACCCCCACCTCACAGTAACAGCTGATCTGTTGTCAGTTCTGTCACCGTTACCTGTTTTTTCTAAACATAAAAGGAAAGAAGAAAAATAATTATCAAAGACGGGTTGAAACAATGAGAGCTAGTAAATAGCAGGTACAAAACAAAGACAACAAATAAAAGATGATACTGTTCAGGTATCCAAGGCCAGTCTGGTCAGTGAAACAGGTCAGTATTTGGGAGGGATAACCACCACGGGGTCACCGTTCTTTGGCCGCCACATTAGCACCTGGGCGTCATTGGCGTTGGGCTTGACCATGGCGTTAGGGGGGATGGGCTCATTCTTGCCCAGGATCACAGGCTGTTCTTGGGCAACAGGCTCATTAAGAACAGCCCTGTCACCCAGGGGCTTCTCTGGGTCCACTTTGATGTGAAGCTGCATCCTCCAGCGGATTGTCTGCAGGACGAGTATCTCCGAGGTGACCTGGTTAATGGCCACCAGCCAGGTCGTAAAGCTCTGGTCACGGTGGATGCTGCTGAGTTGAGGCACGTTGCTGTCACTGACCGGCACACCCCAGGTCACGCTGGGGTAGAAATTGTCATTCATACTAACTGTGAACTTGCTGTCCTTCTTGGTGGGGCCGACGATAGTGCAAGTCTCCGTGGTGTTCCCGTACCAAGGGTAGTTGACTCCATCTGAATCGCTGATGGCGTGGATCTTGCTGTCACGTAGGTCAGGGAGCTCCCAACTCGACCTGGAAGTTGAAAGATAGATTTGGTTTTACTCAGAAATGGAGCTCCTGGAAATTGCAGGTTTTACTACTACAACTGGCCCTTCCTGTATTCTGAGTTCCCTTTTTCAAAACACCTCGCAGCTGTTCATGTGAACTGCAGATAATCTTTTCGTTGGGTCGACGCATGATGCATCCAATTAATCACGCTTTTCAAATTTAATTAACTGACGTTAAAAGTTAATCTTGCACACTATAATATTCTATTTTAAAAATGTATTGAAAATGAACAAAAAGAGAGATTTCTTTCCACTAAAAAACAACGTCACCCTGATCAATTGTCTCTCAAATGTCTACAGAAAAATACCATGGATGGATCACAATGTAGTACCGGTACAATAAACCAAATCAAAAACAATTGCTAATGTATTCAGCCCCTGTCGTCTAATCCTCTCTGTATAAATAGCCTGCCTCTTGGTCTGGCACCACGTGAGCCAAGCGTGAAGTTCGCTCAAAGCCTCACAGCTGGATACTTCCGCCAATTTTAAAACTGCCGAGATAAAAAAATCCAACACAAACATATTGTGACGCACACAGCAGGTGACAACTGAACAACTTAAGTGACCTGGAAACTCGGGTCCGTCCACCGATCGATCTCCTGCCCACAGCAGAAATAAACGTTCACTCCCCAAAGCAAAGGATCAGAGGAGATAACAGTGTGATCACCGGCCACATGACTTACTGCCTCCTCGGCCTCACATTGTGATTTAAGTATTCACTCAGGGGGTCGGATCAGCATGTCAGGCATGACAATAGCGTGTCCATGTATGTGTGTGAAGGCCCATGCATGCTCATGTGTGCACATATGTACATTTCTGTGTGGGGAAAATCACTTAATCCTCTCAGCTGATGCGTCCAAAAGAGTCTAGCAATTTCTCCGTCTTGTCAGAGGAACTTCAATCAGACAACTCTGGTATTAAAAATAGAAATCCAAACAATTCATTATCCTGTATGAGCACAAGGCAGATGTTATATTCCACGTTTTTAACTGTATAGAATTGACAGATTCACAAGAAACATTTGCCATCATCATCATCATCATCATCAGGTGATGGTCAGTAGAACTGAGAGCAGGACTTTTGCTAAACTACTAAGGAGACTGTTCTCGTGATGACACAACAAAGCTGAGTTGAATGTGGCTACGTTTGTCCTCTGGTTGTGATTGTTGAAAGCTTTGCAGAGGCTCTCTTCCTGTTTGTGTCTTCGCCCACAGTTTTGTCACAGACAAATGGTTTGAAAGCAAGGTGATGTAAAAACTGCAGAGATCCACCCACTTCATAAAAGGAAATATGTCTCAGCCTGCATGCGTTCCGACGCCGGCATGTCATTTATAGTGAACATTGCAAACCGCTCGTACAGTGATTCCCAACCAGGGTCACTTCTAAACTTATATAAGAAAATATATACACCCGTTTATTGAGTTTAATGCAACAACAGAACTCTATGGTTTGAGAGTGAGAGACAGTGTGTGAAAACCAGGTGAGCAGTGAGAGAAACATATAGAGGATTCAAACAGCCGTCAGGTAAACGCACCTGCCACTCTACCAAATCAATGCACATGCAACAGTTCCACTGCATGAATTTCTATCAAATTAAAAGGTGATAAAACCCAGTTTGACATCCGAATCGACACATTTGGAATACTGTGGATGGTGTTGATGACAGGCTACCTGAGTTCATCTGATAAGGCTGTGGGTTACGTCTGGAGAAGACAGCTGACAACATTTCTCTAGTTGATGGTTAAGGTTTTCTGTCGACGTAACACACAGTTTAACTGAAACAACGTCAGGAACACCTGCTTCCACGCGATGTAAAGTGAAGTCTGCATTAACCTTCATAGCTTCATTAAGAATCTGTGTATCTGCTGAGCAATTCATGACGATGTTTCAGCGAAAGCGAAGCGGAAACAGCTTATTTCCTGTTTCAGAAGCGTTCGTTGCAACATTTGTTTGAATTTCACTGTTGAACAGTTTGGGGGATCAGAACACTGCAATACATCGCTACTAATGCAGCTGACAGTCACTATAGTTTGTGAAATAATAGATTTCCACAGAAGAAGATAAAGAAGCACTCAGGTTCACTTGTATCAAATGTGATGTCATAGATTGGCATCTAGATAGTATGAAACTTTAAAGGACATTTCCTGTGACATGCTTTTGCATTTTAAGCACTTTAAGGCTGCAGGTTGGTATTAAAGCTGCTATATAAATACAGCTCAGTTAAATTTGGGAATTTCTGCCTTTTAAATACACTCATTCACTACACACCTACAAAACCTGAAAGAGAGGGGTCGACGACGGAGGGATAGACGACGGATGTGTCCCGAATCCAAAGCACGTCATCCAAAGCCAACAGAGAAATCATCCACATTACCATCCTCGGCTGTTCACTGCAATTACAGCATGCTGAAGCTTTATTGCCATCAAAGAAACTACTTAGTATGAGAGTCTTAACCGCGTGAACAGACTCATCTCTTGAATCCTAACAGTGAATTTTTTTCCAGATTAGGTGGCCTTGATATGCTCGTGAGCTGCTGAATTTGTTCAGAATAAATTCGTTGATGACATCTGAAGCTGAATTTTGTCTGCCTAAGCTACAGAAACGACACTGTTGCAAAGACGGATGGGTTGTATTTCAACAACCCTTTCTATAGCAATATATAGAGAATATCTATAACATCCGTATTAGGAAGTCCCAGCTCATCCTTTCTGTTCTCCTTTCTTGATCTTGTTGACAGTTTTCTCTGTCGACCTCATGCTGACAAGATTTTTGTAAAAACTATCTCTTCCCTCTAAACAAATGACATTTATTAGACCTGCGAAACATCTGTAATTTGGGAATCAAAGTTCTTGATAAAGAATTCAAATGATTCCTTTTTAACCCCAGGCTAAAAGAATCTTTAATATTAAAGGGAAAATGACACTAGGAATTAGATGTAGTTACTTTCCCCATTTTGGTTGTTGTTTTGTTTGTGCTGGGCCTCAACAGTGGAAGCTTGTTCTTCCTTTGACATGTATACTGCACATGGAAACAGTATATCAGAAACCAGAAACAACTCCACAAAAGAGCCGGATCATTAAAATGCAGCTAGATCACATGGTAAATATTGCGTAGTCTCATTGCTACCCTGGGTAGTGCGGATAAAAGCTGCAATTACTGCAAACACAGAAGGCGTTGGTCAGAGTGGACTTTTAGAGAGTACACTCTCTCACCATCTCGCACACATGCAGGGCCCTTCTGGGGGTGGGGGTGTTGGGGAGGGGACTGTGTCTCTAATCTTAGACGTGCAGCACTCAGACATCCTCAGCTGCAGATAAAGCATGTACCAGGCTCACATCAACTTGTGGTTGCCTGCTACAGGATATAAGATTAACCCTACTTGTCCAATGATGATGGAAAGGGCAAAAGGGGTGTCAGATAATAAGGACTCGACCTGTCAATGGTCACGCATGAGCATATTTAACAAGCTGAAATTCTTTATGTGTCTAGTTTATAGAGATCTAAGAGGTCAAAGCAATCGTTCTCAGCCACAACGTCACACTCATATGTCAGGTTTTTAACTTTGTAGCCTGCAGGCATGCCGTCACACACACATACTGTGAGAAGAGGAGCAACCCACAGAATTACAATGTGCACTGATACCGACATTTATCCCACTTCTCTAGAAATGCCATCCTCCCTAAATACAGGTGTAAGTACTTGTAACCGTTTGATTTTCCTAAACTTGGCTAAACTATTCATGCTGATGTACAGTACATGGCCATGAGCAAGTGTGTGAATGTGTTTATGTTTTGTCGATAAGTCGCACACAACACATGCACTGCACAGCTCGTATGGACTTAGGACAGAAAGATTCAATAGTAGTATTGCAGTAGTATTGCAGTAGTACACTGTATATTGTTTATATCTATTTGAATTTTCTACATTGATTGTCTGTAAAGCGGGGTTGTAATTATAATATTTATTTTGTGGGACAATCAACCCTCCCAAAACTTAGTTATCATAGCTAAGGTACATGAATAGTTAATTAACCACACATTCACTCAGTGACCAGAAATGGTGCTGACGGGCGTGTTCAACTGTTGTTATTTTTGTTTATGAAACGAGAACAGGAAAAAAAAAAAGAAGAAGCAGTCAGGACACTGTATAAAAGATTAAGTTGCTTGCCTCAAATGTTCAACTCTTCTATGTAGTTGTAGTTAGTGTGGAAGCTGATATTGTGTTTTAATCAGTTGGCTAGTGCAAATAAAACTGTTTAAATGTTCTCAATACTGGAACATGTGTAGTGATGTGGGTCAATTTTGTTCCCAAACATTTTTTGTTAAATATAATCCTCTTGTCAATTTATAATCTGAATTGTTGCCTCCCCCAACAGGTACACGGGGTTCATTTATTCCAATCATATAACACACTAATCTTCTTCATTGAGAACAGAAATCATCTCATTAATGGTGAATCCCTGGCACCTGTATGTCTCTACCAAATACATTGGGAAGAGCGCAAGATACTTACATCCCTTTGTTTCCATACTTGTTATAGAACTCCATGTGGTTACAGGCTTGAATCCAGCCAATTGTCCATGTCTCTTTACCAGCTACTGGCGGCACCAGGACCCGGGCAAGAGCTCGGAAGTGTGGGGTCCGGTACCGGAGGACCACGCTGGATGACTCGTCGATGCTGGTGGGGTTGGGGTCGATGGAAGTGTTCACCTCCAGGACGATGACACTGTCTCGGAAACTCTTGGGCTTACACCTGATACTCTGGAGACAGCCCATTGCATTAAATAGCAACACAATCCACAACGTCCAGAAGTCTGGAGGAGAGGAAAGACGCATGGGAACAGCAAGGAAATCACAGTTGGATCCAAATCATGCTTTTCCCAAAATAGCTTACTGTTTATCTGCAACAGATAGTCTCACAAAAAGCCATGCATGTTTCATCCATCCATGTCAAAAAGAAGAGGATAGGCTTAGAAAATCTTCATATTTGTAGCGCGCATCATGCTTCTTGATGCGTAAACGCCAACTTCGCCAAGCCAGGCGCAGGTACATTCACTTTCCTTATTGGTGCACTGTTGTTTTCATGCTGTCAACTCACAACTAAGTTCCTTCCTTCTAAATATGAATTTTCGCAAAAAAAAACTTGACCTTTTGGCAACATGCATCACCTGGTAAACTGCGCGTAAAAAGGTTCAGATTAATTATGATCTCAAAAATTGAAAAAAAATGATAATTACAACTTTGCGTCGTATTCCCTTTTGTATAATTCGTTGTATCCTCATCTGGTGTAATCCCTGGAATATCATCTGATGAAGCTCTATTTCCAGCTGGTGACAAGAATGATGTTTACCAGGCAGTGGACGCGGACAAACTCCATCTCAGATGTAGCACATTGCATGGAGCCGCCTAATGTCCATTTAATCCGCACAAGCCCCAGTTTATCACAATTAAAAGTGTAATTTAATCATTTACGCTCGTTTTACGTCAATGCATGTGCGGATTAAGGGTTCATGCAGAGCGATGCATGAACTGAGGTCAATTTGCAATCGACAAAAAACAACATGCAAAAAGAAGTCTACCTATAAAACAGTCCACTGGAAAGTCTCCGGTGTGTTCAGCAGGGTGAAATCCCGGTGAAATTTAGAATGGACGGCGTATCACACAGTTCTTCGGTCTGAGGTAATTCCGTTATCTTCTTCACACCCGCTCCCGTGGTTTCTCCCCAATTACCGCAAACGGTCTCGCCGTCCCGCACAGAGAGAGGCAGCATTTCCACCAACATTTCAAACTAGTTCCACACAGAGCACCGCTACATCTTGAGGACACCGCCGGGTCAACTTTAGCTCCCATTTCACCAGATCCATTCTCACATTTAGGAAAAAATAAATAAAAGCAGATATAGCGCCTCTGAGGGAGGAAGTGTCAGCTGTCACATAGTTGGACGGAGCTGACAGTTGCAGTCCTCTCTGCGCTGGGATGCAGTTCAGACTAAATTCCTGCACAAGCTGTCATTTCTCCGAGTTCGTCCCATCGCAGCCGCGGCAGGTTCACCCCGCTACGCCTTCGTCTGCTTCAGCTGCCTGACAAGCAGCTTTATAAGGATCTTTGGGACGACACTTCCGCCCTGAGCTGCAAGCATGCTGGGAAATGAAGGCACAGCCTATGAGTTCGATTTGTTAGCGTAAATTAGGCTACAGAGCACCATTTTTCAAAAAGGTGCATAGATATATATATAACTTAGCTGCAGTTAAGGTTTCCAAAGGTTTACAGACAGTTTCATGGAAGCTCAGTGAATGAAAGTTAAAATAAAAATGCAAAAGGTATCAAAAGAGGATCACATAGAATATCTTAATTGTGTGTGATTGGAAATATAGTTAATAAATACAGCAGTTATGTAATAATAATGATAAAGATGAATTATATATCATATTATTATATATGATTAGGAGAATTATTAAAACTTCGAATTGTTGCAAATTTTCATTGATGTCTGATCAACTTGGTCTGATTAATTTTGATAATAATAACTTGGCATTATCTGTCAGTTATTATTTTTTCTTATGAAGGTTTGATTCAGAACCAAATTGCATTAATATTGAAACAGTGATTTTTTTAATGTGTAAATTATCAGCAATCAATCATGAGCAGCAATTCCCTACAAAAATACGTATTCCTTTATTTAGCTACTAACTTACTTTTGTTATACACAATGTAGAAAATCGTCCCCCTTCAGGGTGATAAGGTGTGCAGCTGTCTGTTTAAGCACCTTGGAGAACTCCTCTGCTCAACAGAGCGCACCGCAGAGCTTGAATCGCGATTGTGCGTAAACTACGTCAAATGCGCACAGAAGGGGCAGATGCTGCACTGACTTGGCTGCCTTGTCTTCCACCCTTTGTTGATTCTTTCGGCTGGTTATTAACTTTTTCAGTTTTTACCTGCTTCGCGTTCAGCTGGAATCAATTCCCCTCGCTTCGGGAAATATAAGAGGCGACTATGGAGGTGATTTGTAGTGATAGGCTACCCGACGGCTCATATTGGTTGTTCCTCGCATGGTAAGATGACAGCACCGCGTCTTGCACAGTCTCTTTAATGGATGAAAAACACTGCTGTTTCTCACAGCGGTACACGCAGTTAACACCTGCTCGCCGTGTCGTTGTGCAATGCTGTGGCGTAACAAGACGCTGATGTTGTTATTTTATCTCCATGCTGTAGATCGCGTTTCACTGGATTGGCCGTTCAGTAGCTCCCCTCTCCCTGCCTGCATGGGTCGTGGTATAAACAGTATGGCTATCGCACATTCCAGTGGTTCTAAATATATCTATTAAGGCCACAGGAGGGGGAGGACTGGTGTAGGGGGTTTATTCTGGGACATTTTACTGTCGTGGTAAACTCGCACAACTTGAATTATCCTCCGGAGCTCGACAATTGGTTGTTTCACCCTCAGAGGAGAAGTCGGCCCTATCCAAACATGCCCTCCAGTGTGAGATCCAGGGCTCGGGAGAGAAACAGCGTCCTGAGTAGACCTGAATTCATGTCCCTGAACCAGCCCCTCCGCGGCGGCGGTGGCGGCGCCCCTGAAAGCCGCGGCACCGCACGGCGACCGAGTCAAATCAAACACCAAACAAGCCAGCCAAGTGAGGAACCTACCGACAGTGGCAGCAAGGACAAGAAAGAGCCCAACAAAATGCCAGAGGAAGACTGTATGCTGCTCAACCCTTCCTTCAAGGGAATAGCTATGAACTCCCTCCTCGCCATTGACATCTCTCTGTCCAAGTGCATGGGGGTGTGTGCCTACACGTCGTCGTCCTGGGGAGGCTGCCGCTCCATGGTCACCCTGTTAGCGCTCACGGGGCACGGCATCACATGGATCATTGGCACAATTGTGTGTTTGACCAGGAGTAACACACTGGCTGGGCAAGAGGTCCTGGTCAACCTTCTGCTTGGTAAATGCCACAACACATCATCTCCTTAACTGCCGTGAAAAAGGCGACCTACACGTGTGTCATGGCTGCATGAAAACGTTTGCATGAAACAAGCGCCAATGCTCACATCTTCTAACTTTTGTAACTTGGAATGACACACACTCATAAAATGCCTTTATTGATGGGTTTTCCGAATGTTGTCTAGGCTGTGCATATCTCCATAGGCTGTATGTTAATCCTTCATAGAGGCTTATTCCACAATACTAATTTAACAGGAGGGATGAACCTTCAAATTGTTCTCATGAATGACTTATACTGGTCTTTAAAGCATTACGTTTTATTAATACTTAATACCTCTAAGCAAGGTTTACAAACCCTTAATTAGGTATTACTTATTTTAATGTGGTGCCCACTGGTGTTTTCAAACTCATAGACTTTCTGGTACAAAATGTCCTGTGTTCATCATGATGACTGACATCATGTTGTGCTGATGGGACCGATATGCCAATCAGCTGCAAATTCACAAAAGAAATACCCAATGTTAAAACAAGGCGTGCTGGGTGGTGACCTGCATTCCACCAATGTTAGAAGACCAAAGACCAAAATTCAAGGTCCAGTTCTACGTCAATTTGATATAGAATACTGATGACAGTTGACTTGATACATTTTTTGTCCAGCATCTTCCAGATGTCTCCAGCCAATGACATGTTGATGTAAAGTTAGTGTGACCTAAACCCACCGCCTGCTAAAGGTCATATTGTTAACGTCCACACAACAGGAAATTCCAACATTAGTTTACATTGGTTCAATGATCCAAGTTTACGTCAAACTGATTTAATTTCCTACTACAATTTAATGTCTGAGTCCAATATCTATCAGATGTTAATTTGACGACAGATACCAGATAAGTGACCAGAAGAATGCATGGTTATCACCCAATTTTAAGCATTTAGGCCAGATTTAAGAAGTAGAAGAAGGATCTTCAGTCTTAAAAAAGGGCAGATGTGAGAAAAGATTTAATGGAAAGAGTTGATTGGCTGAGGAAGACACTGGGAGAAGGGCAGGGCTAATGAAGCTGATGCAGGATTGGTGCGATGGGACAGAGCAGGGTCACAGGAAAATGGGAGGTGTCACACATGGCAGGAACGCAACAGGAATAAAAGATGACAAGCCCACAAAACTCAAAAAGAGTACATCAGAGCCTGAAAGTCGGGACCATGACATGTTGCTTTTGTTTGCTTGCATGATATTGTAGTGAATATATCTTAATCTAACGATGTACTGCAGCCACATACACACAGTAACCTATCAGAGGTATAATTCACACCGGTTGTCCTGTGTTCTCATCAAGAAAAATTGCGCAAGGGTTCATCACATCAGCCTGAAACAGATGTCAAAGTAAACTTTAACACCAAATCTTTCAAGAAAGTTTTAGCTCAGATGTGATTGTCCATATTTCATCATTAAAGGGTCACTGAAAGACAGCAGAAACTTACTTTATAAAAGAGCAATATATGTTATGTATAGGCAGGTTTGTGTGTGTTTGTGTTTGTGTGTGTGTGTGTGTTTTGAACCAAACAGATTATTGAGCAAAAAGCAGTACAAATCTCTTGGTTGTAGCTACACTGAGCTCTTATTGGAAGACAGTAAATCTCTGGATTTAGGACACTGTTGTATTGTGTTTGGGATATTGTCCAAAAACATGCTCATTAGTCTGCCGGTCCAAGATCACTTCTCGTCTATTTACGCCTATCAGGAGGAAATCTAAGAACATTTTGAGCATCCGTGTGGGAATTAATATTTGATGCTGACCGATATTTTATTGTCTTCCGACATGAAAGTAATCAGCCACAGTTCCTCTGTTATGACCGTATGGTGGTGCAGTACAAACATTTTTCTCATTTAGTGTTTTAAAACCACAGTCTGCTCACACAATGCCTGGGCCTGTCTGAAAGACAACAGACTCCCGATAGCAAACCTTGATTGTGCAGAGGTCGTATCCCTTCCTTATCACCTTGAGCGTCCTGTTGCTTTGGTGTTTTCCAGTTTCTTCTTCTGTAGACTTTGTTACTACAGTGACCCAGTTCCACGTGTCTTAAATAATCCATGTTTACCTCAGATAATGCATCTCCATTCCCATTGTGGACTGCTCTGGGTCCTCCAAGCTTACAAATCAGGCTAAAATAACATGGTCTTCATTGCACTAATTACTCAACATATGCACCAAAGAGCCCCTTGAAGTAATGACTGCATAAGACAAGATAAGATAAGATAAGATAAAACCTTTATTCGTCCCACAATGGGGTTACAGCATATCAACAGTCTCTGATGTGTTTTTGCAAGAAATGACAACAAAAATTTAGAAATAAAAACAAAATCTAGATACTTTAATTTTGGTGCCAGCTCTTCTTTAATACAGGATAATTGAATTATGTTTCATTTTATGTATATCTACCTTTAGTTGATGTTAGAAGCTTTTACGACAGGTGAACACAGATCTGAAGTCCATAAAATTCAAAGTCACATCATGATAAAACTTGCTCAATAAAAAAAATAGAATTACTTACAGGATTGAACTACAGGCATGAAGATTGTACGCATTTATTTTATTACCACCATGTGCATATGGGTAATAAAACAGATAATGGTGTTTTCTAAATGCCCAAATGCTTCTGTATTTGTGGCCTGTATGGAGGTTGATGGAAACAGTCTTGTATAGGACATCATTGCACTGCTGTTGCCTGTAATTAATTTTTCATTGAGCTTTTAGTGCCGTATTTAGTATTAAATTTCAAGAGGCTTACCCTCTGTCGTTCTTGTCTTTCAGTTTCCTACGATAATTCATCAATATTACATTCATCGAAGTAACTTAAATCAATACTTACATATTGACAAGGGTTTACAGGAGTATTTGCATTTGAGATAACTTTTCGTCCCCTCCTGTATCTTTTCTTGGTAGAGAGATATTTTTCACAGTAAAGGAGGATCTGCTGCAGACAGACCAACTATCTGCCCACACCTTTTAGCCTGTTAAGAATTGAGCCTCTATTCTCAGAAAAGCAGATTCCCCTTGAACATTCAAGATCAACCCACGAGGATCCGGGAGTGTTTGATTACTGTAACGTACAGTTCTTGTGTGATCAATGACTGCTGACTGGTGGAGGGAAACTTTCGAAGCGTCATTACTCTGCTGACTGCATTTCTGCAGTCGGAAATGTTTGAAAATGTTTCTCTCCCAGAACACAGATAAACTCTCTATAGTGTATCTTTAGTGACAGCACACACTGATGAACAAACATCTTGGCTTGAAAAAATTAAGTCACATGCTCTGCCTGCACAACTTTTGCAATGTTGGAAAAACAATATTGTTTTTGAATGAAAGAAAAAAAAAGCAGTTTGGTTTGTCAATGCTTGACGCTCCTCCCGCCTCCCTTCAGTATTTTACAGTTGTGTACTGCTGGAAGGCACCATGGGGCCCTGCAGGAAACAGCACAACGGTCCTCTTTTGCATTGAACCTGTTTTATTGTCTGCTTTCAGCCTGCCCACGTCCCCTTCGCTCCCTATTGTTTCTTTTTACTTCTTTTCCGAGTGAACATGAAAATGGCACCACCTAACTGGCATATGGTTAATAATAAGGGCATGCTGGGGCAGTGAGTGGGCGAGTGGTGTGAGAAGTAGGGCAAATAGAAGCCAATATGTCAGACAGCTGACAGTTATACAGCACTGGCTTGGTTGAGTGTCTAGGACGACGGCAGACCCGAGCAGAAGCAAAAGATGGCGATGGGAGGGGTATTTTTGGAAGTGCTATGGAGCTATAAAAGGCTTCTGCAAATGTCTGGTATGTGGACTCAGAAGCAAATGCTACTTAGTAGTGTGTTTCTCATATACACTATTGTTGATTTTTGCTCTATCTGAAGACCCAGTCAAACCACAAACTGTGGCAGTCTATTACTCTTATTACCACCAAAGAGGTCATGTTTGTACTTGCTTTGGCATCTGTCTGTTAGTAGAATTACACAAAAACAAACTGGCCAATTTTCAACAATCTTGTTGGAGGGTTGTAGCACTGGCTAAGGAAGAACCCAATAATTTTTGTGTCAGATAGTTGTTGTTTTTTTACATCAGAGCTGGCGGAGGTCGGCGCTCTCTGATTGCCCGTCTGTCAACAGAATTACACAAGAACTGGGGGCTCCAGAGTGGAACTCCTGATGGAGGCTTACAGTAAACGCTGTCAGGCTACATCGTTCAAAACAACAGAACTGTCTAGGCGGTCCCCGTCGTTCTACAAAAACGTTTTGAAAATTCACTACCTGCCTCTTAAATCATCTCGTACCTATTGAGGGCTATTAAAACTAGTTGCTCCATCAACAGCTATAACAATAAAATGTTTTTAACCCATGGATGCCTGAGTTCTACCAATCGGATTGTGTAATATATAACATATATTACTCAAAGGGATATTCTCTGCACAGTGAGTACTTTCATGCTCATGGTACATTTAGCTGAAATCAGCATTTTGACTGAAAGACTTTTGATGAATATTTACGTTGTTGTATTGTGTTGTATATCTTGTACAATCCTTGAAGTATATAATCCTCCGTCTTTGGCATTGACTAAGTTTTAACTTCAATTTTCTTTTGACAGCCCTCATCCTTGATGTCATGACTGTAGCTGGGCTCCAGAGACTGGTGAAGCGCAAAGGACCCTGGGAGATGACACCAGGCTTCCTGGACTGTGTTGCCATGGACGTGTATTCCTTTCCTGGTGCACATGCCAGCCGAGCAGCCATGGTCTCCAAATTCCTGCTGTGCCACTTGGTCCTGGCTGTGCCACTTCGCATCCTGTTGGTGCTGTGGGCCTTCCTGGTGGGCCTGTCGCGGGTGGTACTCGGGAAACACCATTTAACAGATATGGTGTGTGGCTTTGCACTGGGCTTGTTCCACTTTAGCTTGATGGAGTCGGTGTGGCTCTCATCGAACACCTGCCAGACTCTAATTTCCATAAGCACCCTCAGCTGGAGTCCCTTTTTCTGAGCTTTTGATATGACGCCCTGTAAGCATACAACGTTCATTTGATACGTTAAACTATCCATTTCAAGCCATTAGGTCTTAGCAAGTTGTTTTTGCCAGGGTCAGATCATTTTATCGCAGGGTTGAATATTCGGATGCAGATGCTGACTTGCATGTAATGCCTAAGACACATTACGTTATAAAACTTTACAAGTTTATAATGCTTCAAAGCTCCAGTCAAATATCCTCTCACGCATCAGAACTGCTCCTTCATTTCAAGCTGGTACTATTGATAAAGAATATTAGCAAACTGACAATGACTGGTGTGAACACACAGTCAAGACTTTTATACGGTATGAAAACACCCTCATCCATAACTAAATGTCTCTATCGTATCTTTTTCTTCCTCTTTACCATTTTGCTCCTTTTTTCGCAATTTTCTTTAAACATGTGTGATCTTATATTGGGTTTCATCAGCAAATGAGACAGTGAAGTACTTGAATAGTGTTGAGCAGTCAACAGAGTTTGGTGTAAGGTTGTTATATTGGATGTAACACTACAATATATAAAGTAATTGCTGTTTGGGTAATTCAAATTGTTCCTCATTGGCGTGGCTATTACAGTCTGTCTGTATCTTCCTGATGCGATTCTGTTCTTATCACTGTATGTTTACTTCTTTCCATTGACACTGAATTAAGCTGTTTATATAAGACATTTGCACAGAATTTAATATAATTTACTACCATTTATGGGTTAATGAATTAAATCTATTTTTCTAAGCTCGATCATTTCAGGCTGCTGGAGTCGGCACATTAGCATAACTGATGTTTATGGTTTGTTGGTCAGTGATACTGATGCCCCACTAACAACTGAAGCGTGAGTGTGCGTATTTGTACGCCTATGTGCATGCCAGCATTAGACACAAAAAAATATCAGTTTGATCAAACCGCTTTTAAAAATTTGAATTTTTTTCTTAATCTGTTTTTCATAGATCAAAAACTGCAGTTTTATATGGCAAAGATATCTCAGTGCATTGATTTGCTCGTGTAAATGCAGTTTACTGTACATTAGCCCGGTTTGTTCTGTTCAGGTATGTCATGTTGTTACTTTATGGATGCCTTCGTATTTCATTACTGTTTGTGTCACCATAAATACACATAATAGTCATAAAACGTTTGTTTTTGTAGTAATTCTTCATTGTGAATACTGGTTCGTCGAGAGTGTGAATGTGTGGTGTTTCCGTGCAGTAGATGCAATGCAATTTGAGCAAATATATGCATCTAGACAAATGAATACACCACTCAACGCAAATTGATGAATGTATTTTATTAATCAGCTGAGTATGGTGGCCCTGAGGGTCAAGACACAGGGACATTTCCAGAAACACAACTTCTCAGAAGGCATGTTTTAGACAAGACGACATTTCTGAAAACACAACGGTTGTGTGAAATGTTGTCGTGGAAGATCCTCTCTCACTTCTCAGCAGCAGTGCAATCAAACTGCTAAGAGTAGAGTATGCAAAGTTTTACAGGAAGCTTGAGTGTTTTTTTAAGAGGTAGTATTTCAAGCTATGCCTCGTGCTTGACTTTTACCAGCATCAATATATTCTTATACCACTCAACATTTATTTCAATTGGGAGGGTCATTGAGAGCATGAATCCTCTTTCGAGGCGGCCCTGAATGCAGAACAGACAAAAAATATAAAAGCAAAAAACGTTTAATATATATATATACTTTAATTCCCAGTACACATTAATTCACAGACAACATATAGAGGCATTCATCATTCAATAAAATACGTACATTTGTACTTCACTAAAAAGTGAGCTATCCCACTTGTATGGAACTAAATATTTTATAAGCTATTTTTCCAACCTCAATATTCACCTAATGTTCTTTTAGAACTAAAAACATCCTGAGATTTAGTAAGGTGCAAAACTGATTAATAATAAGTAGACAAGTCATATATGTAAGATGTTTGCCCAGAAGTCCCTTCTCACTGCCAGCAAATGCCATCCAACCATCTAACATATTATACAATGATGTGTTCTACAACCATCTCCAGTTTATGAACCTCACTGGATTCTGTGGACTGCTGACCAAGTTTTCACTTCGCTGAGCTTTGATGGAGCAGCAAACATTCATGTACTGACAAAAAAATACATCTGACTGCAATGAAGGCAGTGTGTTGTCTCGTTGTTTCTTGTTTCACTTCTCTTAGCAGAGACAGCCTGACAGGAAACCACACCACGCAGCAACCATCATTCTGCAACCGTTTTACAAGCAGGAACAGAAACTGCTGTTATTTTTTAACATATTCCCTGTCCACCACATGAAAGTCTTATGTATAACCTGGTTACATTGTTGTAAAATTCGAATGAGTAATCGTTTTCCTACCACATTTTCTGCACACCTTATCATGATGTTAAAGTACTACAAACATCGACATAGTGCTGAATATAATGCCCAGATTCAACTACATTTTATGTCAATCAGCTGGTTGTTCACTTATTTAAGCATCCAGACAGCGAATAATACAATTCCAAATAAATACTAGACGTGTCTTTGAATTGACACCTTTTACATTGAAGCAAGCATAACTACCAGTATTTTTGATTTGGATTCATTAAGTGGCAGAACTAATTTAAAACAGAACTATTAAGACAACTAGAAACGTGGACAAATAGGAGGCAGACAAGGAGCTGATACGACAAAGGTGACTAAAACAGGGTTTGAAACAAAACTACGCAGGAGAGATACACTCAGCAACATCACAAAATCTAAGTTTGATTTTGTGACAACATGTAGGTCTTTACAGCCCTGCATTGCATGTTCCAAAAATATCTCTGTGAGTAAGTGCTCATGGAGCCTGCAGGCCTGTTTCTGCAGGGTCCACATGCACTGACCCAACAGACACGACACTTTGTACCTTTGTTTTCTTATAATGTCTGTCTCATGCTCTGAATAGTTTAAATATTCACATGAGACATCAGCTCGTTCCTTGAGCCACTGACCTCTGTCTATCCTATAGTTTGTGCATGTGAAATTTGCATTTTCTCATCTTCTGTATATTTGAACATTTTCTTCCATTGGGATAAAACCAATACTGTTAAATAAATACACCTTGAAAGCACCACCAGCTAAAAAGAGCTGGTGCACAGCTGGGAGACTTTTATATATACAAAGGAATGGTGGGACAAGGGTGAGACAAGTTCTCCCTCTAGAGGAATTTGCATGACCACACGTCCGTACGACAGAAACCATTCATATATTTTCCGACACTTTCATAAACATAATAGAAGTGTTATAGATTTTTTTATGAAAGTATGTCATTGTTTGCTTTTTTCATTTATTTGTATTACCTTTTACTGTTTCATTGTATGTAATGGTAGTAATTTGGGGTTGAGTAAGTACAACCAGAAATTGTTTTAACCCTGCTGTCTTTCTCACCTGTTCCCCCTGCCTTGTTTCATCCTCATGCGCTTTCATCATCTTAACTCTGAATGCACCAGAGTGACCATCAAATAAATATTAACAGTAAATAAGTGCCGTGTTTTGCCATGGTGTTTAGGCATTGATAACTAATAATTTCTGATCGGAATGGCAAGGATTATTATATTAAAAAATATCAACTCTATCATCCCTGAAAATGAACGCTTTGAAACTAACTCCTCATGTTTTCTGACGCCCAAAAAACTGATGGATGTCACTGCCATCTCTTCTCCTTTTGATGATGACGTTGTGAATGAAAGCTGTGTGTACTTTAATCACAAGCAAATTATGTGATTGATCATTAGCATGTGCAGCTATACAGAATAATAAACAATGATGCAACAAATTAAAGGTACTACTGTCAACTACATAAATAACAGAGGCAGTGCAACTTAAATAAATGACTCATATTTAATTTGGGCTTTCTGACAAATTATTCATATATACCCATGTGCACCGTAGCTGATTGATGAGTGAATGTGTGGTTAATTAACTTTATATTCAACTAATTACTTTCATTTTGGAAGGGTCGGCCACCAATGGTATTTGTAGGGAGCATAGGAATGAATGAGGCATTCAATGCTACATCCCGTTCTCTTTAAACATCCATGGTTGTGTTGTTTCTATCAATGGTCTTTGTCATAACAGTACATACTCAAACATGGACATTATTTCCATTAAAAAGTGAGTCATGATAAAGTATGTACATTTCCAAATATGTACTCAAGCTGAAATCCACCGGCAGGGGGCTTGTTGCGTTTCTCGCCCCACGTCGTCTGGTGACGTATGACGCTCTGAGACGAGCGGATCCAGCCTCCTCACTGCCCTGCTGCTCATTCAGGCCGGGTAGGACCCCAGCAACAACACTGCGATAGGTTCAACCTATGAAGATTGGGCTTTACAATCGCCATCCATCCTTTGAATAGACTACATTTTGTGGAAATATATCACTGTCATTGTTCAGAAGGTACACAAAGTCGTTGACTCGGTGAGTTATGCGAACAGTTGTGTTTAATCTTTGCCTTCACTCCCCGCTGCCCTGTTTTATTGTTGCTTTGTTCTGGGCAGCAGCCATTTTTAATCGCCTTGTCCTACATTCCCATCGCTGTCTTCACCCCGTTCAGAAAGCCAAGTTGAAATGTTACTGTGGGGTTGAGTGTTTTACACAGCGGCGTCCGTTTAAAATAATGTGTTTGGTGTTGTCAATCACAAATGTGAGTGCACTGAAAGTCCCGGCCCGTCACGTTAACACTAAACACTGGAAGTTAAACGGGATTTGCTGTTTCGCTAGTTTTCGAACAAGCTGCTAACCTTTCTCCGTAAACAGTTGATTTGGACCATTTGGATTGGGTTATTTTGTAACCTCTCTCCACCCTTACAGTCTAGAATATCCCAATGATAATGACTTGCATCTCTATAGGACATTTCCGTGTAGCACTTGATGTTTACATAGCCATTTTCCTTTGGTCACCAGTTAGCATATTTTACTAGCGGTGGCTGGCATTCTGCATGTATTCTTATTGACGTCTTTCTTAGGGTACCATTTAAGCAAATATTGAGAAGCCTATCCCATCTGCTTGGGATAGACAGTTTTCTAGTCTTATTTTTTGAAGTAGCCTGACTTTGTGTTTTTGTTTGGCTTATTGTCTGGTGTCATCTTTCATGTGGTAAAATGTACGTTAGCAATAGCTAAGTGAACGTTACCTCACTTCACAATTAGGAACGACACCTATGATGCGACTACGGTATTCTCTGGTCCATAAAAATAGAAAAAGTTTCTCCGTTATTATTTTCAATTGATCTTCTGAAATAAACAATGCTTAAAATTTAATAAACAGTCAAAAATGACAACTGTCTGCAACCTAACTATTAACGTTAGCTGTCATAGCGTTAGCTTAACGTTACCCGTCTGTATATGTATTTCGATTGTCACTGCTAAAAGTTGTCAATTTTGTTTCTGAAATTGAAATAGGAGAGAAGAACACGATCTGTTTTAATTCACACCTAGCTTTATATCCACCATGATGGAGGAATAAAGGTTATATTTCGATAAACCATTATACAGCCGATGAGGAGCTTGGGCAAGCGGCCTCCGGTACGTTGCTTTATGGATTGTCTGGCATTCAACTCAAACGTCGATATTTATTTGCTTTACGTTTTATATTAGATAGTCAAGACCATTAGATGTGGACAGACAACGACCGTTATAAGGCAGCCTACCCCTCAAAAATGGAAATTGAAGCACTTTGTCTGTTAACATCTCTCTATAAACATCGTTTTCCTACGATTATCTAGCAATTCCTTTCAAATATGAATGCATAGCTCTCTTTAGAAATGTCTTGCTTTAGAACACCCTTAAACCGTGTCTCAAATCATTATTAAACTAGGGAATAATACATTTTGGAATATGCACTTCATGTCTTTTGTGCTTTTCAATGTCTGTCAAAAATATGAATATATGAATAACAAATTATGGTTAAAAATATGGTCGATTTAATGATTGTGCTTTTGCTAAAAAGGGTTTTGGACATATTACACAGTTATGGCACATTTAAGTGCTTCATATTAAGAAGAAAATCTATTCCCCTTTGAAATGTTTCATTGAAGATCTTGTTGCATTTCAAAGAAAGCTCAACTGGTAAACAATTGTTTATTTTATCTGTTCTTATTTACACAGTCTTACTTGATTTGGTTCATGCACTTGTCTTGTGTGTTTTTGAAACTTTATAATGAACTAAATGAATCCATGGAATTGATATCCATATAACCATGCCTAGCATACAGGGACTTACAAAAGTAATGGGAGCTGATATACCTTTCAGTATGCAATCCTCTGTTCTTTTACGTTGCAGCATTATTTATGGTTGACTGTCACATTTCAATAAATGTGGGCTAGGGCATGTTCCTGTTTTGTAATATATGTTTCCTTGATCGAGCAAATTTCTTGTTATTCTTAAACAGACCCTTCATCTCGCAACTTAATTTCTCCAAACATAGCATCCCTTCTATGTAGTAGCTCCAAATTAAATTCAGGAAAGTGATTCTTGGCATTGAAATATCATGATATTAACTCCCTTCCGACTAAGAGTTGGCCCATTCTGTTTCAAGTTGGCTGGAAAAAGTGTGGAATGTGAAGGATGGTTACTCATTTGAAAGGTCAAATTGTATAAATTAGTAGTTTTGGTTGATAGCAGAGATACTGTTTTCGCGCGTTTAGAATCAGCATCACAACACTGAATATCAGCAGGGATGTCATTACCAGGCTGTCGCTGAGATTGCAGTTTAAATGCTCTTTAACAGTGACACCAGGGGTGCTGAAATAACGAAGACTAGCGTAGACAAAGAGTGACTGAATTGTCACCTTACAATCGTTTAAGTTGTGCATGGGCACATGGCAAAGTCCTGGACATCTGCTTTCTGAATGCCTACGTGCATTGATATTCTACCCTTGTGTAAGGATGTCATCAGACAGCTCAGATTCAAAAAACCTCATGGACAGACAGAGGCTATTTTCACATCTATAGTTCTTTTACCCTGGTTTTGTTTGGTTTGTTTTCACACTGACGGAAATCCAAGTGAACTAAAATGTATCACTAAAAACACATGATGTTCTCATGTGTTTTGTAGTGATACATAGTCAGGTGTGTCTTGAGGTCAAAGCAATAATATAAATACATGGAGATGGTCCTGTGCTCTTGAAATGTTTTTATTATATTTCTACTTTTTTTAGGTTCACAAGCAGCTACATTTTGCCAGAATTTAAAGCGCACCTGGCTACAGGAGCCATCTATTTCAAACTTGCAGAGTACACCTGGTAGTTGGGTTGGATAACAGCCCCACACAAATTGGCATCTCTAGAGTCTGTAGGGGACGATGGATATCAGTGTGGTTGTTTGGTATGCATACTATTGCAATTACTGTGTGCACATCTGCCCAAAGGAACAGGGAAACAAACACAGGTCTGATTTAACTGGACTAAAAAGTGCCGGTGGTGAAATTATCAAACCATAGTGAGGCACTGTGAAGTTTTGATTTGCTATGCTTGTCATTTATTTGTTGTGCACTTGTCAGATCATTGTGAACGAGGTTATAGATTAGTACTCTGCCAAACTCTGCCGTGGCCAATCAAATGCGTGGAAGTTAACATTTGTGGTAAAATCAAAAGTTGTCTTTCTACTGTTCGCCTCCACCTTAAATGATTGTTACTGTGATACATGTCCAGAGTTGTCTCAGATTATTACAAGTTGTTGTGCACTGGTGTGGCATCTAATAAGTGTTCAGACTCATCAATCTGTTCCTGAAATTGAACTTCCTGAATATCACATAATCATCTTACCGGTACTTGAAACAAAACGCCTCCACCAAAGCACCCCCTTGCCTTGTTGTAACACAGGACTTTTGCAAACTGATAACCTGATAAACCACTGTATGGACACAGTTTCACACTGAGGGGCCACTTTAAAGGGTGGCAGACTATATTCAGCAGTGCTGCACACCTGGCAACTATGGGGAGTGATTGGTCACAGATTCCTAATGGTCTCAAACAGCCGACTGTCTGCCTGGTGTGTGAGGGCCCAACAGTGTGCTATTGTACCACATCAATGGAAAAGAGCTGTGACATGGGAAAACAGATTATGCTACGGAGGAAGTACTAAGAATAGTACAAAACAAGCATAGAATGCAGCATGATATAAAAATGTACTGTTGTCGATGTTACCAGGCATCTTCATAATCCGCAGAATCTACCCGAGGGTGAAGGACATCAAACTCCAGTGAAAACTGCTGACATTGAAATGTTTTTATCTTTTTGACTCAATGGCAAAGTTGAAAAAATCCATCATCGCAGCATATTTTTATCAGCCAAACTAATAAATTGTCTTTTGTGTCACATATACATTAGTGTTTCATAGTGATCATAGCGTATGTTGATTACAAACTTTAAATTGCCACGTCAAAATCTGGAGAAAATTATTTGAATAAACTCATTAGCCAATTTTTATTTAAAAAAAAATTGTATTGAATCAAGCTCTTTTAGTGGACAGACTTTAATGTAGACAGGAGCCTGTGATTATTGGGAGCTATACCAATCTTAACATTTGACTGATTCCAAAAACCTTCATTCCTCTCAATTATTTAGACTCAAATGCATTGGGGTAACAGGGTCCGGTTTAAAGGTACCAGAATTTTCTTTCAGGTTAAACTGTTCCCACCAGTGGGTCTGTACTAAAACTGGAAATGTCCTCAATTTTCTTTGTAGAATCAGAAGGCACTGGGAAAAGGAGCAAAGAAAAATTTCCATACTCGATGACATTACATCGCAATGTCCGATCGTTTGGGGCAAATAACCAAGTCCAAGGATGGGAAAAGCAAGTATACCTCACTCAGCCTATTTGACAAGTACAAGGGAAAATCAATAGAAACTCAGAAAAACACAGGTACGTTTGACTTGATTAATTTTCCCAATATTTATTTTCCTATATATTTTTTACCCCATTTCAATGTTTTTCTCAATTCTCTTTATCTGACTGTATCTTCTTCTCTCAGTAGTTCCGCGACATGGCTTGCAGAGTCTTGGCAAAGTGGCCGCAGCCCGGCGCATGCCCCCACCTGCTCACCTGCCGAGCTTGAAGTCTGAAAACAAAGGTAACGATCCCAACGTGATTATTGTGCCAAAAGACGGTACAGGATGGGCGAACAAGCAGGAACAACCCGATCAAAAGAGGTAAGGGGAGAAAGCTTTGACGTCCTATCTCATTTTAAGTCAAACCAGTGTCTCGTGACTTTTTTTTTTCTTCTGTCTTTAATCAAATAACAGAACCAAGGTCTTGTCTGACTAAATTTCACAAAGCTGGCTTTTTCCTTTTTCACTCTTTCTTTGTAGTTCTGTTGCATCAATACCACAGCTGCCGGAGTTGCAGCTGCAGCTGGCTTCACAGAAATCTGTCTCCAATCTTCAGAAGCCCTCACCGGTAGCCAACCAGGAGGTTTGTATGTGTAGCTATGGTTATCTAAATGATGGGGAAAACCCTGAGTTAGCGTATTCCAAGGAATGAAAAGTGCATTTGATCTATTGTGATTTTTGGCAAATTTGTTTCCACTATATCCGTTCTATTAAATACAACTGCATTATCAATATCTGTCTTAGAGCAAAAGAATGGGTTTCCCTTTTTTATTTTCAAAGATATTGAAAGATTGATCCCCATCCTTATTTTCCCTTGAAAACCCAGACAGATTTTGGCAGCTGACATTTGATCCACTTGTTTCCTTTACAGAAAGTGTGTTTTTATATTGTAGTGTACATGTTATATTGTAGAAGATAACAAAGGAAACTATTTAATATGCAGACTTAGTCATTCTATGTACTAAAGTTCAATCATGTAATGCAGCTGTTAAATGGTGACATTGTTTTCTCCATTTTCATAGAACACAAGCCCAGGTGGACCAAAGCAATGGGCCCAGCTAAATGGAAAGGCAGTAGAACAAAATGGTGAGTAGCCTTCCAATGCAAATTGTGAATAATATGCATTCGTAACTGTGATCCCTATACGTCTTTGCCAATTAGCACAACAAGGTCAGATAAACAGCTCTCTTGATGCCCCTTATTTCCATGACAACATCAGGTTCAAGGGCCTCAAACCGACTTCAGCCCTTCTCTCACGAGGAATTTCCCACTCTGAAGGCCGCTGGAGAACAGGACAGGGCTGGCAAGGAAAGAAGCGGCTTCGATCCGTCGTATGGGCCCGGACCAAGCCTCCGCCCCCAAAGTAAGTTTTGTTCTGGCATTCCAACTCTAAAGGGCGGCAGGTTAGATTGTTGAATACCAAAGCAAATATCAATCCAATTTTATTGGCAGCAACATTTTTGAATGTCTTGTATTCATAAAGCCATCGAAAGACGTCATTGGTGAATCAATAGAAACAAGTAGTATCAATGGGAGGCAGCAGTATACAATAAACATGCTGACACATGTCTTGCTGATGAGCAGCGACTAAAGCTGACACTTGTGTTTCTTTGGCCATTCCCCCAAGTGTCAGGGGGGATGGGCTCACGATTTTATTTATGTAATCTTCTGGAAAAAATTTGCGAGTCGCTTCTGGAGATTTTGGACTGACTGTGTAGGTGCTGCAAGGAGTGGTAATTGATGTTGTGTTATGCATCTTGTTATCGACACATTAGTTACTTAATAAAACCATCTGGTGTCCCTTTTAAATGTCATATTATGTAAATACTATTAATTGTATGTAGAATTGCTTTTTCTAAAGTCTCCCTTTACCCTTTACCCTATTCTCCTTTTTGAAGATGTTACAAGCTGGAGGGAAGGTGGTGGCAGGAACCTCCAGCCCTCGTCCCTTGCCCTCGGCCTGGCAGCGGATCCTGAGGGTAAACTGGCTGCCCTGGCTGAGACCGGCACTCCTCCCGCCTCCTCTCATCCCCCTTCTGCCACTGGCCCTGGCACCACCACCACCACCACCCCCTCAAGTGTAGTGACTGCTCCGTCACCAGTCCTTGATCCCAAGGAGCCTTCCTTACGACCCGCCCAGCCTGTCCGTAGAACAACCGTCCCTACTGCCCTGCAGTATCAGCTTCATCACACTTCGACCGCTGTCTACCATGACATGTTGCCCGCATTTGTAAGTACTATTTGAATAGTGTCACTTTTCAGTCTATTAGTTCTAATACTTTACCAATAGTTTAATACTGCTCTTCTTTCTAATCCTACTTATACAAGATTGATTTTAGGATATAGTCCTGGCCATGGTGGTGACTGTATTTGTTTGCTGATTGTAGTCATGCCATGACCACATTGTCTAATTCTGCTGTTGTCAGATGTGCTCTAAAGAGACACGTGAAACCCCAGGTACAGACCATGTCCCCACCACTGTAGCAGCACCAGCCCGATTTGAAAGCAAACCTACTTTCAGACAAAGTTTTGCCAAAACTGAAATTGTCAAGTAAGTACATTTACAATGCGAGAGCATTATCCATTCATTACTCAGTTTGACTCATACTCGTATACATTTGCAAATGTGTATTTATACCTGCTCTGATTGCAGTGGAGATGTGAAAAGAGAGAACCGCTTTGTCCGCGCTCAACCTCGACTCTCTTCTCAGCCCATCCGGAGGCCTGGTGACAGGCCACAACGCCCAGCTATCATTAATCCAGAGGACCTAAAGGATCTGGATGAGCTTGACAATGAATGCGAGGATGGATGGGCTGGTCAGTATTTCTCAAAACTGTTAGATTACCTCCAGTACCCTCTTACAGTGAGACAAGATTCATTCATTCATTATGTTGTCCCAGCTTCTCAACTTTCATTGACAGTGCAGTTTGTGTGTGAATATCTTAGACCTATTAAACTGTAGCTTTCACTATCTGAAGTCTTTGTCGTGCATAAATCTGAGGAGAAGATTAGAAACCTGGATAGTTGTAAAACCTGCTAAGAAATGAGATTCTGTTCTCCGTTTCTCCTGGTTGAAGAAAGCAAGTTTCTTGTTATCTGATATTTTCAGTAACTCAAGTGCTTTGCCTGCTTCGCTACACATACCTTGTATCACTATCAATTTATCACTATAGGCAACTATGTATTCCCTTTTATATACTAAAATTGGTAGTAGAGTGAAGTCTCAGGCTCTTTCACATTTTGCAACTCACATGTTTTCCAAATTTTACACCTTTTTCAGGATTACATGAGGAAGTTGACTATAGTGAGAAGCTCAAGTTCAGTGATGATGAAGAAGAACACTCCGCCAGTGATAAAAACAAGATGTGGTAAGATTTCTTTCTTGACAGCTCTGCTAGGAAGGCACTCTTTCTCAGAGTGTTGTCTTGATGTCAAAAGGTTCTGCTTTTAATTTTGATTACATTATAGGGTTGAGTGGGAGAGAGAGAATCAGCGTGAGTGCCAATCCTCCTTAAGTTCAGGTGAAGTATCTTACCCCCAGGAGGGTACAGAGGAGAGCTATTCTTACCAACATCATCCTCATGAGCTCCCGAGGAAGACCAACACCAGATACCTCTCTACGGAAAATCAGGTATATACACCAACCATCTTTTCCAATGTCGCCTTCTTGTGACAATACTTACCAAATGTTAGTGTTGTTCAGAGATTATAAACATCTTTTCCTTTAGTCACTCTGTGACTGCAAAATTACAAGACTACAAAGCACATGAAAAGCAATACGCCTTCACATGCCCTCAAGTTAGACTTACATTGTGAATGGGACGGATGACCTTGCAGTAACCATAGTGATAGGCCTACATTTTTACATGTGAAAAGGATGTGACAGAGGTGGTGGAAATAGATCAGGACTCTGTCTTTGGCGGAAAATCTGTCTGATTGAGACTGATATTTACTCAGATTAGAATTAGAAATTTGTGTTAAATCCTTTTGGTTACTCGGAGTGAGAAAAAAAAAACATTTGTTGCTCAAGTCCTTTCTCAAAAGGATCTCTTTTGAGAAATTATTTCTTAATATTTAATTGGAAATTCTTTAATAAAATGACCCTAAGATAAGAAAATGAACATTCAGGACATTGTTAAATTGTATTCATAAAAAAACACAGGTTACAATAAATAAGAAAACCTTACCCATCAAAACTTATGTCCACCTCTAGGCCCAGCAGAAAGTCAGTGAGTCAGTGATTGACCAGGAAGATCACCAGCGCCATTCTCAGACTCAGGCTCCAGCTAGGGCAAAGTATGTGTCACCTGAACTGTCAGAGGCTGTTGAGAGGGCCCGCAGACGTCGGGAGGAAGAAGAGAGACGTGCACGGGAAGAAAGGCTGGCTGCCTGTGCTGAAAAACTCAAAAAGCTGGATGAGAAATTTGGGAAGACTGAAAGGCAAACGTCAAGGACCGAGGAGGACCAGAAAGACGGAGAAGGAAAAGAAGTCCCTTTGTCTCCAAATGGGGAGCAGAGTAAAGTCCAGCATGACGGCTGGCAATACAGCACAAAAGGTAAGACACTGTCTTATTTTATATGGTAATGCTGCAAATTTTAACAACAGATTCTAAGCCCTTTTGTGATTAAATGATTTCCAGATGTAAATGAGTGTCCCTCAGACAACTCCCCTAGCCATAGTTACCGTGAAGAACCCAGCTTCCCCACCTATCGCAGCAGTGAGGATGATGGTCCAGGGCCCTCCTCCCCTTCTGGAGACTACACTGGACGTCATCCCACCAAACCCATTCCACCCCGCTTTCAGAAACAGCCGCAGCACCAGCAGCAGGTGAGTTGTACCCCTCGTAAACCCCATTACCCAAGTCTTGATCCAAGAAAATGTCATAAGTGTACTAGTGTCTGCTATTTGAGAAAAGGTGTCATGACTGCAAGCTGAAGCAGGGATTTTGTAAGGTTGAGTCATCAACATTAAAACAGCCTTGTGACCTTTATGTATATTGTCTGATTTGATTGTTAATTCAAGTTAATGCTTATTAAAGCAAATGTCCTTTTGGTTACATCATTGAAGAAGAGAAAATGCAGTTCATAGATGTTGATTCATGAATCTTTTGAATTACAAATTTAGATTACATTCAACTTTAACATTGCTATGTTCTTCTGTCATAGTTACATTCTGTTACAGTACATTAGCTGGATTTAGTCTCAAGAGATGTAGCTGAATATCCATGATTTTGTATATGGAACAATGAGTAAGGATTTCTCCATTGTGTTTGTCGTATCCCTTTTACAGGAACAAGTATACAAGATGCAGCACTGGCAGCAGTCCGGTCATCCTACCCCCTCTGGCACAAGCCACACACAGCGGGGCTACTATCCCCCACATGTGCTTGGATTTGACCCTCGCTGGATGATGATGCCGCCTTTCATGGATCCCCGCATGGCCCAAGGACGATCTCCTGTGGACTACTACCCTAGTCCTGTCCACTCTTCAGGTGAGCAAGAAAATAGGACCATACACACATCTGAAAATCAAACTTCTCAACAGTTTTGTAATACAGAAAGATTGTAACATAACATTAACATGTTTTCAACAGGGATGATAAAACCCATGATGCATCAAGACCACTTGAGCAGTCCTGGTTCTGATGAGGGATGTCACCCTAACTTGCATCAGGAGAGAAGAGCTCCTTCCACTGAGCCTTATCCTGTGTGGAACCAAGATGGGTACCCCTTGCGCAGCTTCACTCCACCTTACCAGAGACAGCATGAAAGCTCAGACAACGGCCAGTCAGATGATAGGTCAGTGTCTGTGTTTAAAAACAGTAGACTCAAGTGTGAATTTTGCAGTAAGGAATTCTTTAATTTTGTTGTTTTAAAATCACTTTGCCCCTTCTCAAAAAGCAGTAAAACCCTGATTAGTTACTTCAACCCCTCTGTGTGTGTCTCTTTCTCATTCTCAATTTGTATTTCTTTTTTTGCCCTCAGAAGTGAGTTGGCCTCCTCCCAACAAGAACCCTATGAAGAGAGAGCCAGTGAGTGCTTGACCCACACTCAAGAGGATCCCCCCCGTCATGCCTACCAAAGCCGAGCCTCAGATAGAGAACACTATGACCAAGGGCTGCTGACAAGTGCCCAGAGCCACTCCCAACATCATGCAGATAGTGAATACCCAAAACAAGATCCTAGAGACAAGCATCTGAAAGAAGGTCCTCAATCTCATGATGAGATTTTAGAAAAGGACAATTGGAAAAGAGATGGAGGCCAAAAACAAGAGGGGGGATTCAATAATGCTCAAAACCAGTGGACTGAGACCAGTTCCTGTACCAGTACTGGCGTCAGCCAGTCATATGAGATCGGTGGGCGAACCTTGACACGCAGAACTGGGCCAATCAAGAAACCAGTTCTCAAGGCTCTGAAGGTGGAAGAAAAGGAGAATGAGAAGCCTAAACCTGAGCCTGAGGAGAAACCTGTCCCATACCGCCTTGAGAAAGAAGTTCTTACCAATGTTTATGACTTGAAGAAAGATAACCAGCCTGCCAGCAACAGGCGCGCAGCATCACCTGTTGTTGAGAAGCAGCCGGAAGAGAGGCAGCGTCAGTCACCAGTTCCCACCAAAGCAGACAGACCTCTAAGCACACATAGCGATGACCCTCCTAAGGAGAGCAACTGGGACATTGGCAAAAGCCAGTCATATAGAGAGGTCCAGGAAAATCGGGAACTTCAAACACCGCGGCGCAATAACTGGATCTTCATAGATGAAGAACAGGCCTTTGGTGCAGTCAGGGGAACTGGCAGAGGACGTAGTCGAGGAGGTTTTAGGGATTATAACTCAAGAGGTGGATCCCGTGCTGTCCGTGGTGGAGACAATCTCAGAGGGGCCTATAACAATGGTAGTGGCAGTGGTGCTCAGCGGGTAGGCAGAGGCCGGGCACAATCAAGAGACCTTAAGGTAGAGGAGTTCCAAAGGGGCAAGCCACGGAGGCGCAATGTCAGTGAGACCTTAAGTGAAGCCTCTGAGTATGAGGAACTGCCCAAAAGACGACGACAGAAGGGATCCGAAAACGGAGAAGGTTACACAGAGTCTGGAGAAGTCCGTAAAGCTGATCGAGACTCTTGGAGATCCAATAAGGTGTACACAGATGAACAGACCACCAACGATGCCAGAGAAAAGGCCAAGTCCAGCAGGGGCTTTGGAGGTCGCATGCTGCCTCCCAGACTAAACAACACTGGAAATTACAGTCGAGGCTTTGGAGGCTCCAGAGATATTTCTACATGGAGGGGGCGTGGCCCTCAGTTTACTAGCAGCGGTGGCTCCATGCAAGAAAATGGTTATGCTCCTGGAGCTGAGACTAATTACTCCCGCAGACCCCCTGTTGAACGTGAGACTCTCAAGTATACACCTAAATTCACCGGCTCCTTCATGGAAAATGGCACTGAGGAACGTGAAGGAGAATACTACTTTGACAATGATAACCCCGACAGGCAGGTATTAAGGAGGCGGCGCCCACCACGTCAAGACAAGCCTCCGCGCTTCCGTCGACTTCAACAAGATCGTGAACCAGGTTCAAACCAGTGGACAAGTGATGAGTACATAAATGGAGACATAGCAAACCCTTGGCCTGGTCGTCCCAAAAGCAGTGGGGATGACAACTGGCCCAGTGGCCACTACACTGGTGTACGGCCTAGCCAGCATGGTCAGGCAGAGGATTGGGAGACCGGATCAGACAACAGCGACTTGGGTGACTGGAGGGAGAAGCGAGGTGGAAGTGGAGGGATGGCTACACAGGTACATGGTGATATTCCCTCAGATTCTTGCCATTGTGAACCAGGCTCTGTTGAGAAAAGGGAACTTTCAAAGAGAAGCTTCTCCAGCCAGAGACCATTGGTGGAACGTCAGAACAGGAAAGGAGAGCCATCACTGCTGGAAACAAGCAAGATGACACGCGCACCTGACAATCCCCACTCCGCTTCCTCTAACAGAAACGACAGTTGGCAGAGTGGAGGGACTGCTTGTAAGAGGTGAGTTGAATAGTTGAGAGACTATTAACAGATTTGTTTTGTCCCTTGAGGTAGAGGAAACAAGTTGTGAACACAAAATACAGACATATCTTTTAATTTGACATGTTGCAGTTGCTTATTTGCCGCATAGTTGGGGAGCAGCACAGTCATTCATTTGGGGTAGTGTTTGTGATGAATGTTAGTCCAATATTCCAATATTTGTTTTTTAAAAACAAAAGGATTTTTGTCTCTATACACTCTGCAATGAAATATCTGGCTTTTAGCTACTCAATACTCCAATACGTTCACCAGCTTGTTTTTCATTGCACAGTGGATTCGAGGGAGAAATCTCAATGAAAGTGGGGAGGGTGAACCGAAACAGATAAGTTGTGGGCTGGATAATTGAAACAATGACTTACTGTCAAGCTCCTCTTTAAACTGAGGTTTAATATAGTGTTGTTATTATTAAACAAGTCATTTTAAAGCCGTGACTTCAGATAAAATAAAAATCATGATTTTATACTTCACACTATCATGATTCTCTGTCATGATGTTCTTCAATAGAAATGTCATGTCCATGTAATTTGCCTGATAAGAAGGAAATGCCACAATATTTATGATGGGCCTGATACATGAGAGGGTTTGAAGGTGATGGGCGGTATAACGCTCCTGTTATTAATGTCTGTGTGGTCACCCAGCATGGATTTTCTGCTGACATTTTCTTGGCCTGTACAGCTTTGCCATATAGTGGTTTTTGTAGACATTCAATGAGATAATTTACATTATATGGCAACTGAGAGAGGGGAGGGGGACTGAGCGATGCGTTACGAAATTAGAACTTGTTTTGATGCAGCTGGTGTCCCAAATGAAAAAGCTCCAGAGTTGCTGTCACTCTTTAGAATTGTAATCCGATGGTGTCTGATTCAAAATCCTGATTAGATACGATTAGTTGTGCAGCTCTATCCTTACCCATGTGTATTGCTTCTCGGAATTAAGTGTTTTTAATACTTGACATTACTTAATTCCTTGATTGTTTTTTCTTAGATATCCTGGCTTACACTTTCAGAGTGGAAATAATAATTTAAACCAATTTTTGTGTGGTTATAATTATTCATATCATTTAATGAAAAAAAACATACTTCCATCACAAATGTACGATAAAAGCGCTTATTCTGCAAAGACAAACAATGTGATCAAATGACAAGGGAATCCTGTCTTCAGTTTTTACAGGACTGATTATATAGACTGATTATATAATCTGGCTGAGTTGTCACCAAACTAAGAATTGCTGGTCCACCAAAGTGGTCAGTCTTGAAGTGAGTCTGTGCAAAGGTTCTTGCTTACTTTTGGGCTAACCCCCTTTGCTTAAATCAGCGGGAGACAAGCAAGACCCATACACTTTGCTGTGGTCTTGAATTGTAGCATTTATCCACCGTCAAATAGCCTAAACTTTACACATACAGGTGTGCATGCTGGTGACATAACTTATTATTTAGCATTCCTATTTCAAAACACTGTTCTCTGAGGCTCGACTGTGCTTGAGCTTCAGAAATGCTTGGGAATTTTTTTTGTGTGGGCCCCACCACATATCTGTACGCTTTACTATTGAAAAGCAACAGCCCAGCAGCGCTACCAAATGCTTCTGAGAAATGTAGGTAAACTAGTAATACTGCAACTATCAGTTTCTGTCAAACACTCCTTTTCACATTGCAAAGCTACGTATTCCTAAACGTTTCGGTTGTTTTTATTTTTAAAGCAGTTTATTGGTGCCCAGCATACTGAATTAAAACCCCTTTATCTCTTTTTCCTGTTTCCAGCAGGAGCCCAGATAAGTCTGGCCTAGTCTACAGCATAGAGCAGCAGGAAGACAGGGAGCCCAGTGAGTCCTCAGGAAAGAAATTAGACAAGGAGCTGAAGCCAGGACTGATCAAGGCTGACCTTGTCGAACCTCTGTCCAAGTATGAGCTCAGCACCTATCCAAGTGAGTCAGGTTTTTGAATTGATCTGCTCGTATCTTTGTTGTCAGAAATTAGCAAGCTCAAAGCTGATCTTGACATTATCTGCACCAACCCTCATATTTTGACGTAACCACTTGCCTCCTTTATAGTTGAGGGAGATGCAGGCGGACCAGTTTCAAATCCAGATGGTTACCAGGATGCCTTGTCCAAAAAGCAAAGACGCCCGCTGGAAGATGACAGGAGGAGGAAGGAACAGGGATCTGCTGTAAGTTGAACATATGCTCTCCCAGATGTTCTGTAATCATGCTGATTGATAGATAAAATGGATGATAGGAAGGCATGTTCTCTGTTAAACCATTTATGCCTGTATTAGGTGCCAGTGAAGAACAGGTCAGTCACATCTAAGATACCACCGCGCTTTGCCAAGAAGCAGGGAAGCCTGAGCATTGAACAACCGGAGGAAGCTCTTTCTTCTAATAACCTGGGAACTGAAATCTGGGAGACGAACAGCTCAGGTAATGGACTAATGTATATTATTACATTATTTTTATTTATAACATAAACAGACTAGCCAGTGAGCGTATTAGTCTTGTAAAATTTTTCAATTTTATCAAAACTTTAAGGCCATATCTGTATGTGGAAATTGTATGAAAAAACAAGTGTGCTATACTTTCACAAATATTCAGGGTTTGCTATCATTTCTTTTTTCCAGCTCTATCCGTACAATCTTCAGGGGGAGACTCATGGAGTAAACAGGTGTCCTACACCGGGAGTGAGCCCAACTCTGAGGTATCACAATCCATGTATCCATCTAAACTGGATATTCTCATCCTTATTTTGAAAGGATTGTTTACAAGTTACAGATTAACTGCATTGATATTGATTGATTTTCTTCGTCTTTGCCAGGATTCTGATGCTGGCCCAGAGCAGAATAAAGAACAGCACAAACCAGGGCCCATTGGAAATGAGCGTTCCTTGAAGCACCGCAAGGGCTCCGAAGTTGTTGATAGGCTAGAAGGGGGCCACATTAGTCCAGTCAATGGTGTGGATCTCCATGTGGACACAGTGCTCCCTGTGCCCCCTATTGAGTTTGGTGTCAGTGCCAAAGACTCTGATTTCAGCTTGCCACCAGGTTCTGCCCCAGTGACTGTGTCCAATCCTGTCAACAAGCTTCAGGATGCTCTAACTACCAATGTGAGTGATGTGTACACTTAGGTTATGTCACAGATATTTAACATTTAGCTATGTTCTGCATGCATCAAGGATCAACTTAATAATCATCTCAGTAATGAATGCTTCTAGATTTTATTGACAATGGACGGGTGCCTTTTCAATGTTCAAAACATGAGAGAATGACCTGCAACTAATTGATCCGGCAACTTTTTGTCTTTTTTTTTCCCAAATTCTCTCAATTAGAGTTTACCCATGCTGCGTTCCAACCACCTGCAGCCTGGCATCAACCTCAACCCCATCTCCTTTCCTACTGCTGACCTTACTCTCAAGGTATTGATTTACAATTCAATGTACACTGAGCTAAAACTTTTCAAACATGTAAAAAATGAGGAACAAATGTTAATTCTTTTAGGCCCTTCTGGTTTTAGGAGAATACAGTGGGAGTGCAATGACAGTCCGAATGAGTGGCTTTAACATCTATATCAACTTTAACTGTTTCCTTTTCTTCAGATGGAATCAGCACGCAAAGCGTGGGAAAACTCCCAGTCCCTCCCTGAGCAGGGCTCTCCGGTCGGAGGTGTTTCCGGGGGTCAGCCTCCCTGCAGCATCGGTTCTTCCAGTGGTGTCAGCTACAGTTCTTTTGGAGGTGTTTCCATGCCTCCAATGCCTGTGGCCTCTGTAGCACCCTCCATGTCCTTGCAAGGTAAAACTGGACTTCAAATTCTCTGTTTAATACAGGCTTAATCTTTGAACTAAACTAACATCATTTGTCCGATGTTTCCTTTTTAGGTAGTCATATTCCCCCATTGTATCTGGATGGTCATGTCTTTCCTAGCCAGCCACGCCTGGTACCACCCACGATGACCCAGCAGCAGACCTACCAACAGGTACACACACACACATACATGCACAAACTGACGGTCTTGTCCGTATTTCTGCAAAATTGTCATTATGTCACATTTGTTAACCCATTCAGGCGGCCGCAGCCCAGCAGATTCCCCTCTCTTTACATACGTCTCTTCAGGCTCAGGCTCAGTTGGGCCTCAGAGGGGGTCTACCTGTTTCTCAGTCCCAAGAGATGTTCAACTCTATTCCCCCCTTCAGGTACTGACTGTCCTCTCAATTTTATAGTCGTAATAACTACTTTGTTTGTGGCACACTCACTTATCTTGCTACCCTGCTTTGATTTCTTCCTTTAAGATCCCAGGTTTACATGCACCCCAACCTTTCACAACCCAGCCCTATGGTGTTGTCGGGTGGAGGCCCTCTCAAAGGACCCTACTCTGCTTTCCCTGGCATGCAGCCCTCAGACATAGTGAAGCCACAGTCAGGCTCACACTACCAGCCGATGAACGGCAGCCAGCAGCTAGTCTATGACAGCCCAATGAACCAGGGACCCAGTATGGGATCTTCCCAGTTGATGGACTCTCAACTCATCCAGGTTAGTGGATTGCTCTTAATTATTGTCATGTGTCTAAGGTTTTTTTTACAGAGCATGAATGTTAACCTAGCATGTACAAGCCGATTGATATTATAACCTCACAATTTTTTTACATGTACTTAAAATATATATCTTTTCACCAGGTGACTATGCCCTTACCTGGCTCTCAGCTGCGCTATGGCTCAGCTCAGCAACATCTCATCCTCCCACAGTCCATCCAGCTCCAGCAAGGACAGAATCTGTCAGTAGGAGCCCCACGCAGAATGATGCCACCTGGCTCCCAGGCGGCCGTCATGGCTGGAAGCCGAGAGGTGTGACCTTTTATATTACTCATCCAAAAACTGTTGTATTAGTACATTAGTGTCAGTAAAATTCACGTCAATGTAATCCAAAAACAAACTGTATAGCCAGAATTGCATCTTTCCTTTTTAAGCTTTACATAATTCTGTGTGTGCTGACAATGTGTCCCTCTTATTGGCTCTGTTCTCAGGGCTCACAGATGGATATGAAAAGTTTCCAGTTCTCTGAAAAACCCAGTCATTCCCCAGGCATGTCCGGAGGGTCCTACAGGTGAGAGAAATTGTCCAGGGCTAATGATAGAAAGTTATTGTGAGGAATTTAATATACCACCATAGCCTGTGTTTGTAGCTAGCTCTGTCTGCGAACAAGTTAGACGTCTGCATGATGCATGAAGTGGGAAATGGATTTTATAACTTTCTTTCATGTCCTTCTCTCCTCATCAGGCCTGGATCTGCCAGCCCTAGCGGCAAGCCCTCTGGTCCTGGGGGCCCTTTAGGTCCTCTCCCCACCCACTTCGCTCAACAGGTATTTTATTTTTAAACCTACACTGTCACTTTGCAAAAGTGAAATTAGGTAATAACACTAATAGAGCTCGGATCTCCACCGAGACCAAGAGCCCAACCTTCTGTTATAGGCGAAACTGCAACTGAAACAATCACACGTCTGGATATATTTGCATAATCCAGAAAGAAAAACCAACGCTGTAAGAATCATAACTTGACTGGCAGAGGAAAAATATAAATATTTTAACTGCACACTGATATAGGACACAACTAAAGAGAGATTTTTTACAGAATTCAAGTATTTGAGGGAAGTCTGAAAAGGCTGTAAGACGTAAATGATGATATGCTAACTATTGTCATCTCCCCCCTCTACTTCCGTTTCCCTCACCTCCCTTCCCATGACCAATAGATCTCACCTGGTCAGGGCAGCATGGTGATGCACATGCGGCCCCCTACCACAGGCCCTTTCCCAAACCCCATCCAGAGACCAGTTATGCAGGTCAACAAACCTGTCCTCATCCGCCCCCCCCCTTACCCAAATCCTGTCCGCGACCTCTCCCACTCCACCCCTCCCTCAGCCCCTGAGGCCCCTGTCAAAGGGCCAGAGGATGGCATGAAGGTGAGCCACCCACTGTAAATATAGGTAATTTGATTTATTCAATTTTCTTTTTCTCTATTTGCATTAATTCTGTGTGTCTGCTTTTTGACTTGTAATTTTATCTGAAAGGTGACTTGATGCTTGCATGCTGAAATTTAATACTGTTAGGAATAATCTATGGGGTGTGTAGACTGCTCTTTACTATACAAATCTGAGCATTATTTATTAACTTTATGTTAACAGTGCTTTCATTTAGTTTCCTTAATATTATCGAATGTTAAATAAATGGTCACATATTTTTGGACAATCTGAAGCGGATGATCATTAAAAATATAAAACCTGTTTGTAGTAATTTTGCCCTTTTTTTGTGCAGATTAAAACCATGCGAGATATGCGCAAGGCAGTGGGCGAGGGCAAAACACCATCCGGGGGCATGACCAGCAAACTCCAGGAGCCCCTTACCACCGCAGGGCAAGTCAAACCAGCACGCACCGGAGCCATCAAACCCCAGGCTGTTAAAGTGGAGGAGGGCAAGGCATAACAATGGACCTTAAAATCCTCATCACCACCCAGCCTAGCAACACAAGGCCCCTTGACCAATGTCTGAGCCTTCTAAGACCCACCTTATCCCAAGGCACCAAGGCAAGGGGCATACATGCAGGCTTCATGAATTTCTCCTATTGAACTGTCAGACTTGGACACTATTATTTCACACCACGTATAGAGATATATAAATATATATAAATATATACATAGACACAAACAGTCTTTTAAGCAGATCTCTTCAAGGTCCTCTTTAATTTATTATTAGTTACTTTTAAGGGGAGATTGATAAAGAGAAAAGATATTTCTGTTTTTTGTGTTTCACTCTGAAATGGGGAAATGGAAAATGGCCAACGAAGACAGACGGTTCATTTTTCACACCATTTTGCCAAACTGTATTTACTCCCTGTTAATGGACTTTAGCCTCTAAGACCAGGCAGACACTTCAAACAACTCAATATGAGAAGCAAAGTCTGTTCAAAGTTTTTAAACAAATTAAAAATGCAGTGGGGCAATGTTTTGCTTTGTTTTGCTAATAAATGTTCAAGTTGTCACCAATTCATCCTATTGGTAAAGGACTTCTTTTATTAAATAAGAATAATACCTAACTCAAACTTGTGGACATCATTGCATGTCAACACGTGAAGTGCATCACCCATGAAATGCATCGTGTGGGTTACTTCACCCAATCATGAACTGTGGCTAAACGGCGTAGATTTGTAGAAACGGTTTCTTTTAAAATTCTGTTCTTTGCTTTTACACTCTGTCGCTCAGTTTCTTCTGTATGTAAATTGAAACAAAACGGTGGACCTTTTACCAAAATCGTGTTGCTTCCACAGGAACTTCACTGGCATTGATACAGAGTGTGCATGTGACGTGCTGAACGTGTGTAAACTTGCAGGACTACTTCCTAGAACCTAGCAGCATTTCACAAAGACTGTACCTTACCTCGGCATTCATAATGCTGCCATCAACTATGTGGATTTCATCAACCAAGCTGGAAACAATGTGGGGTCATTAGACGTTTGTGGAGTGGGGGAAGCAGGGGCTGATACCGCAATTACTTCAAATGACCCTCCTTTAATAGCTGATTGAATGATTGATGTTTGCTTTCTTATTGCTCTGTTTTGGGTTGTAATGAATCAAATTGTCTGTTCATGAAAATGTGGTGTAATTGATGATTTCTACATCTGCAAGCTGTTGGTTTGATTTTTGTTTTTCTTTTAACGCTCCTGTAAGACTTTTCTCTCTAATTCCGCTCACAACCAACTTAACTGTACAGTGGGGAACTGAAACAGACTCATCCGCATTTGATTAAACGGCATCTGGTCTCTGAGGTGGCACTAGCAATAAATGCAGCCAAACTAAAATCATCATCAGGGTCCAAGTAACAGTTTTTCTTTCAGAAACTAATGATCACAAAGGGGGAGCATCTAGAGTTGCTTGTTGAATTAAAATACAATCTTTACTTCAGCTTTTCTGGTGAGCACTGCAGTTCTATTGGACTACGAAGGACTTTAAAAGTGTTTGTTCTATTTGAGAATGTGAAGCTGTTGGAATCATGCTTTGTTTTGTTTTTTGTAATGGACACTCATTTTGAAACTCACAATGCCGATGTCATAACTCGTCAACTGATACTGCTTACTATAATGCTCCATGACACTACAAAATGTTATGATTTATCTTTACGACAGTGTTTCACTGGTATATATATGTATAAGCATACTTAACTGTACAGTCAGGCTTTGTCAGTGAGGGAAAGGCTTAAAACTCATTTCATTTTAAATATTGTGGCACTATAAAAGGTTTAACGTTGAAGGTCACTGTGTTCTCAGAATGGGCTGCTTTCGCCTGTTTGGTTTATCGGGGTTGGAGTGTTTTTCCCTGCCTGCAAAAGATCTTGATGCTTCTCATCATTGTACCTGCACCAAAATGTTGCCCTAACTTTTTTTGTACTTTTAAGATGCATATTTCATTTTGTCAAAGGACCAGTGCTTTCTACAGCTGATCCAGCATTCTATTTATCCTCCCTTGATCTTTAACCTTTCAGATATTTGGTCATTACTCTCCCTTGTTAAAAAAAAAAGAGCTTATTGAAAGAAAAGAAATAAAGCAGTTGTGATTTCTTAAATGTACCGTTGATTCTGTATTCTCTTTGCCATATTAAAATCATACTTAAAGTTCTTGAAATTACGGGACATGGATGTTAGTGTGGTGACTGTTAATTGAGATTGGGGCATGCAGTTTATTTCTCAATTAAGTTGGCTAAGATTAATTCACTGGTTTCAGTCTATGCGGCCCATTAACTTTCATTAACACTTGAATCTTGTGTTATTAATTTGACTCATACATTTTCAACTTGAAACAAAGACCAGCCTCCAAACACCGGAGCACTGGCTGCTCTGGTGTACAACTTCAGTGGATACAGGATATATCCAGAGGTCCATTTGGGGACACCAATGCAGTTTATCAAACTTATACTTCCAGATCCATGTCAGAGAATTTGTATATGGCCAGAGCTACCCCTTGTATGGATTAAAGCATTCTCAGTCAAGCACTGAAGTGAGACAATGTCTACTTGAAAAACACTGTTGATTTGCATATAGTTTTGCAATGCATGGATGAGCCACAAAACCATACAACTGGAACAAACATCTTCTTCTCTAAGAAGTGCAGGAAATGGTTTTAAAATTTGCTAGACTTATAAACTACCAATTTCCAAACCAGGGTTTAAATGACAGTCTTAGTCTTGGTTGACTTGTTTTGAA